>JAHLJT010008756.1:68330588-68340614 GCA_031308135.1 Acheta domesticus
TTATTAAGTAATAATGTATTTTATCACAGATAATTCACAGTGCTAAAATTTTGATTTAAGTTTTATTTACATATCTTTATCTTCTAAAGTCACAACTGAGAAAATGCTCTGGGACTGAGTGTGGAACAAACTTTACAAACAATTACATAGTAATGAATGATGACCAAAATAATTTGGGATACTTTGCGGACTTCTTTAGGTGGCTTTCATAGGCGGCTTTTTTAGGCATCTCAATAAAATGTATCTGGAGCACATACCATCAAATCTAAATTCGGATTTAGAAAGTGCTGCCCAGGCCAGAACAGAGTATGAAAGGCTCTTACAAGTAAGTACAGAATCTAAAGAAATTGTTGCTGATGAATTTTTTTATCTCGTCACAATCACAAAATGAAAACATTTTTATCAAGTTGCCCTATGATCTTGACGAGTGATCAAGACTGTAGCGCAAAGACGTTGAACCGCAGATATTTGGCCATCATTCAAGCCTATAAAAATTTACTTAATAAGTACTGTGTAAATAAGTCTATTTGCTGATCCTTTGCTTATGTTTGCTTCCCGAAGACGATACAATGCGAAGTGTTAAATTCCTCGAGTATTTTGTTGAAAGAGGAGAGAGTTCCAGAGGAGTAACACAGATACCGTCAATATACCTAGAAGAGTGTAAGGAGACATTATATTGGAAAAAGATTCCATCTCCAATATTATAGCAAGATTACGATTTGTAACTAATAAACATTCTACGCGAATGATTTATTTCCTAGACATATTGGCACTGCATCTGTCGGCGCCTCACTGTTCTCGAAAATTGTTCCGCTGTAGCAACATTCAGACGGTGACAGATTTTCAACCGACGACGTGACCCAAGTTTCCGAGCCACGCTTGAAGGTGTATGGAGACCTTTACACGTGCAAGAGAGGCGACGCCAGTGGCGACCGGGGACGACACGGCTCGTGGGCGGGTCTGCGTCGGCGACGATTCAAACGAGCGTGGCGGAAACTCCATGCCTTCATTTTGTGTAAGAAATATTCTGTAAATAGATTTTGTTGATCTCTGAAGTGGAACAGATTATGAACGAGGTCAACATTCGCTTTTCTTCACCTCTTCAAAAAACAAAACAAAACAAAAAAAATGCTCCCGCCTTCTTTGCCGTTCTCCTTCAAGGATAAGAGGCCGCGCCGGGCAAAAAGACACTGCGAGCACTGGGCACATGGGCTGCTTTCAAAGGACGTCGTCCTCTAATGGTAACAAGAAGAGCGCGGCGTTCGAGGCGGTGCCTGACCCTGGCGGTTTTGTGTGAGCAACGCGCCCGTGAGAAATTCCTCCTCGCGTTCTCCATGCAAACAGCAAACTAGTTCGTCGACATACGTGTGTGTCTCTGTCTGCGAATGTGTTTGTGTGTGAGTGTAAGAGATTGCAAGAGAGAGAGAGAGAATAGTTTACAGAGAAAGATGTCTAGAGGAAGACCTGAAAAAATGAGAAAAGAAGGTAAGAGGAGAGAGGAGAGGGAAAGGATAGTGACCAATACCTCATGTTCACCAAGCAAATTAGTTGGTTGATACACGTGTGTGTGTGTGTGTGCGCGCGCGTGTGTGTGTGTGTGTGTGCATGCGTGCGTGCGCGGGTGAATGTGTGAGAGTCCAGGCTCACGTGCATGTGAGTGTGGGTGCGTGTGTGGGTGTGTGAGAGAGAGACAGAAGAGAGAGAAATAAGTGGTAAGCGAGAAAGACAGATAAAAGAAGGGATGAATAAGAAAGAAAGGAATGGAAAGAGATGATAATACGTAGAAACAAAGGGAAGGGATAGGAGGAAACGAGATAAATAGGGAAAGTAGAAGTAGAAGCTTAAAGTCAGGAAGAAAAAAGAAAGAAAAGGAACGGACGGGACGGGAGAGGAGAGGAGTGGCAGGGAGAGACCGCGACGAGAAAGAAAGACTGCAAATGAACATTGAATAATGAGAGTAATTCTAAAGACTAACATAAATTTATCTTAGTATATCATTTTACAGTTAAAATTTTATATTCTCAATCCGAAGTTGATCAATGTTTTCATTCCACGATATTGGTAATCAAAAACTATCATATTCATAATTAAATTGTTAATAAAACTTACAAACTTTTCAATATGCTGCACAGAGTCTTTGAAATAAGTATTTCTTGAGACATAACAGCATTTTTTAAGCTCTAATTTATTAAAGATAGAAAATATTAAATTGATCATTAATAATTCACCTATTATATTGTTTCAGTCTTTACTGATCATAAACGATTTTTTTCTTTTCTTCATTTTGAATTTCTCAAGATCGAATTTCGTAAGTCATAACCCCGTTTTCCTCCTGTGATATTATTATTATTATTATTATTATTATTATTAATATTATTGTTATTATTATCATCATCATCATCATCTTATGAATTCATTATAATATTGATAAATTAGTCATTGAATTGGACGGCTAAGAAATTGAAATTTTAATTTGAGAAGCAAAACAAACAGAAAATAATATATTCCTTCTACCGTACCGGTAGCAGGACCATTCCTTCTACCGATGTCGTTGTAAGGTGGAATTTTCAATTGTTAACACATAAAGCCTTCCTTAACCTCTGATGTAGATATCCGATTACTTCTTTAGGTATCAGAATTCGCCATCCTTTGTAACGAACCTTTCCAAAATCTGTGATGAAATATTCATTGATTGCCTGTACGCTTTCCATTCAGTCGACTCACAAAGCGTGTGATATGCAACAGTATTATGCCAACCAAAACTTTTGAGTGATTTTTCTGAATGGCGGCTCACTTTCCGCCAAATTCAAGAATCCTTTTCTGAAAGACTGCCGAATCATTGCAGTTGAGAATTTGCTGTTTTCTTTAGTTTTTGTACTCAGAGTATCTTTTGAAGAAAACGAAAGGCACTTAGAGGACGCACCTATTTCGTGCAAACACTCGAGTTAAAACTACATGTGACACTAAAACTTGAAACGAAAAGTGACTTTCGCCGTTGAGTCTGCGGACGATGAGACCTTTGATGTGTTCCGGCCGCTTCCCTTTGGTGCAAAATCTGCAGTAACTCAAATCTTTGTGAATCTTCGCGAACCTATAGAAGACGTTCTAATAGCAAGACAATGCTCCCGTTGTCATTGCAAATGTTTTAACAATAATTACTGTTATTTATTATCACGTGAGAAAGATAAGGTGTGTCGGGTTGGGAGATTTTACTCAAAACACAATCAGCTCCAAGAAAAGGTTCATACTCACTTCGCAAGGAATGCTTGCTTCAAAGTCTTGAATGACGGAATGCTTGCGGGTGTCAAGAAATACGAGATCTCTTTACAATTGAAAGGAGTACGTTCTCTGGTACTAATCAGACAGAAAAAAACATGTCTGTTCATATGGTTTGGAATTAAATGAACTGGTTATACATTATTTTTCACTTTATTCCTATTTCAAATTCAATAGTGTTTCTCTTCTTCTTACCGTTCAAGCAAATTTGCGACTCATCAAATTTAATTCTTCAATCCAAATAAATTATGTATTTGTATTTCAGTTCTCATTCGACTCTGAATAATAAATTCTTCTGTAAGTTTGATGATTTTCAAGCTCGATTACTTATTTCAACAAAAATCATTGTATCACTTCTCTCCAGTTCGTCTTTTTCTATTTCAGATTCAAAAATAAAGTCTTTCGTTTTTTTCTAATGGTAAAATTCCAATTTGACCTCTTGGGCTTATAAATCACATAGAACTGGCCTGAAAAGTTAATTTCAATTATTTTCCTACTCGAGATTTGTTTTTTTCTTTGTTATACTTTCTTTTATAAGCTTTTCTGAAACAGTGTTTTTATTATTCTATACATAAAAATAGTCATATGTCTGTTATTTATGGAATGTATTAACATTAGAAATGTAATGAATAGTAGTGAGTTTTTATTCTTCCTTCTTCAATTAAATACTAGAAGTTTTGAGGGTGCAAAACACTGTTTTCCCGAGGCAGCATACAGTGCTCCTATGCGCCCGCTTATGTGACTCAAATAGGGGCGCCCACCGTGTGACCGTTCGTGTAGGTCGGCCGTGGGGAAATTTCGTGGGTTAATTTGGCTCTTGTTGAAATTTTTGAAAAAAAAACACAAAGTTGAAAGCCACAAACATTAATATAATTGAATCTCAAAAAAAAAAAAAAAAAAAAAGAAACACAAATTACAAAATTACCTAACATGCACAGATAACAAATGAACAAAGAAAAATACAACACTGAACAGCGTAAAAAAAAACTTTTTGAGGAAAAATCAACTGCAGAAATTATGAATTTCAAAGTTGGCACAAACTAGCATCACAGCAACATCTTCTGTGACAAAAATAAATTGAAATCCAACAAATTGAATCAAAGATATCTCTGGGGAGATGAGTACACATAATAGTACATCAGAGGGTAGAGCACAGGCATTTCGGATGACAAAATGCCTCAGCACTTTCTGTTTACAAAAATTGCAATTAACCCTTCCTCAACATACACTTCATTAGCATACATAGTAGTTTCTTGCAAAACAATTCACTTCAATTACAAAGACATATGTTGTGTACAATTAAAATGAATAACATAGTTTTGAAAACACAGAATATTCAAAAGAAATTGAAAAAAAAAAAAAACTAAACATGTGTGTTTACACCATGAATGTGAAACATTTATTACAACCTACACCTTTGGTTGAAATTAAAAAATATGTTGCATTTTACTCAACAGGCATCCAAATTTCAATAAATATTTCAAGATATTTAAGTTCACTTAAATTCAACAGTTCATAGCAAATATACTTTTATAACCTTTTAATTGTTCATAAATAACCCAAATTGTTTCTAACTTGATTTGGATTTTACACTATCATCAAAATGTTCTTTTTGATTTAAAGACAGAAACTGCACTTGTAGTGTATTAACATGACAAGATTCTATCATAAATAAGTGATGTTCTCCCCTTAGAAAGACACACTACTTCAAATATCTTTTGAAAATAGTCCACAATGATTATGGAAATACCAATGGTCGGGTATATCATACATTATGCAAGAGTGTTAATGGCCAAAAAAAATATTAAACAATCTGACAGTGAACTACAGGAACAACACTTCAACCTGTATTCTACAGTCAATTGCTTCCAAATTCTCATTACTTTTTATAGTATCACATATAAAATTGTTTTGTCTTTAACACCGACCTTATTTCGGTGGCCGTGGCGTTCGCCACCAGCGCACAACTCACAGCGAACTAATGCGGCTGCCGACGCTCTGTCTTGGGCCTAAGCACGGGTTCTCTCTGTAACCACGTCTTACTCCAAGACCAGATGCCTCCGTCGAACGCGCATCTGCGGTGTGAATTTAGCCACCACTGGGCCAAACCTCTTTCTCGCTAACTGGAGCTCGCGGCCCCACACCATCAGCCTTCCAAATTCACGCTGCTACCTCACGCCTGCCGCTTCTCGAAACATTCTGCGCACTCTCCTGACACCGCGGTTACAACCCCTTCTTTTCCGCGTAGGGGGGGGGGGACAACTGTCTTCCCCCCGCCACCCCTCCAGCGACCCGCTGATAAGGCGACGGGTTACGTAATCGCGCGGCGAAGCACGCAGACGAGGTCTTTCTTATCGCCAAATAGTGACTGAGCAAGCTCAGGATCGCTACAACCGGAAGGTTAAATTTACACTGAAAAGACAGACAAAAAAATCAGACATTGGTAATAATTTATTAGATAAACTATCTTCATATATATACTGATCATATGTACGTGTGAGAAACCCTTCAGCTGGTCATTTAACAAATATTTCAGTGGCCCTTACTTTCGCGAGGACCAATTTAATGTACGAAATGAGTGTGAACTCATTTCACAAAATTACACAAAATTGTTCATTACACAAAATTGTTCACTAAACATCCAGTTAAACAACCTCAAATTCAATACATCGATACGTAATGCAACCCTTGTGAAACTCAGTAATCAAAAGTACGAAAAGAACAGCACAAATACATCAGATCAAAACAAATATGTAACACAAGTATATAAACACGCATATAGCGTTCTGGTCAATTAATGAAACCAAAATTTTCTTCAGGGACAAAAACATTTAATGAACGAGAATTTCATACGGACGATCCAAAGAATAGTAATTCTTTGATCATAATTGGCACAGGCTTCAAGGCTTCAAAATCAATTCCAAAAATCCGTAGTTCGGCCGAATTCTACTGCTGTCGACAGAAGAAATTCTAGCAGCTGGATGCATTGGCCATTATTTTTCTAATATTTCTCCAATCAATACCATGCGAATGTTCGAGCAGTACCTTATCAAAAGTGTCACGAACCGCGCCCAATTTTTTTCTTCTTTATCCTTGTCTTCATCCTTCATACACACACGGGCGCTCAAACTCACGCACATAAACACACGAACACACAAACGCCCACTCACACACATCAAAAGCTTGGATCCTATTCCGCAGGAGATAGACAGCTGTAGGAGGAAAACCCACAAACGTTCGCTTCAAGTCAGTATTGTATCTCACATTCCAGAGGAGGAGGAACAACGCTATCTACTGATGTCTCATGCACTTCATTTACGACCACTTTAGTCGAAGAGCCCAAAATCAATACTCACTCAACCAGAGATCAATTCACATTACATTCCACCGACAACGTGGATTCTTTCTCAGTCCAATTGCCTAAAGCAGACCCCACTTCGATCCCCTGAGAGCACCTGGAGGTGGAGGCGGCGGCCGTGGCTGCAGCTGTGGGCACCGGACGCAGGACGCCCGCACACGCGCCCGCCGCCGCTGCCGCCCACGCTCGCCCCGGGGCGGCCCAAATCACGCCGCGCCGCGCCGAGATACAATTATCATTGTATACAAATTTACGTAAACAAGGCGGCGCGGAGAGGCGGCGCAGGCGGCGACTGCGGCGCGGATGCGGAGGTGGAGGCGCGCGTTGGCGGCTGATCTGTTTCTTGAGCAAAGAGGCGGCGAATCTGATACACGCTAGTACGTTAGAATAGTGAATGTACTTCTTATTGGTATTCTCGTATGTCATTTGTATCGCCAACAAGATTTAGTTGTAAACCTACATCGACATTTCTTGAAAAACAGATATTACGTACAAATTTACAATACTATTTTTTAAACTATTTATTTATTTATTTATTTATTTTCAATCGTAATTGGAGACTTTTTTCACCAAAAACTTGAGCCCCAATTTTAAGAAAAAATACTTAGTAAAGATTTAAAATAGGCCTATAGACATGACATTACGTTGGCCAGGTGATGTAAGGGGCAATCCGTAAATTACATAAGGCACATTTCGAGTATTTTCAATACCACCTCTCCTTGTAACGCACCCGTGGCCTGCGCTTGAACCCCTATGTAACGCAGCGTAACGCTCCCTCAGACCCCCCTCTGTCCCCCTTTAGCGTTACGTAATTTATGGACAGGTCCGTAAACAGGTTCTCACCTACAGTCTCGTAGTTTTCATACCATTGACTTTCAATATCAACAATTTCCGTATAAAATACTAAATGTTTGAAATTTATTACTAAGTTTTTTTTACAAAATTGGACCCCAGGTTTTGTGAAAAAGTGTCCAAGCAGATCCGAAACGTTAAAAGTAAATAAATTATTACAAAAAAAAGTAGTAATGTATTGTCTGATTTTCAAAAAGAAAGTCCATATACCTTTACAACCTAACGATATAACAGACGTTCACTTATTCTTGAAAATCTTTACGAAATTAATTTGATTGGATATAATTCGATTTCATTTATTTATTTATCGTCAAAATATGAAAACGCTATATAACGTGTGGGGTGCAAGTATTATCTTGCACAAGTTTTCTTTAGATCCAAAAATCCTACCCCACTCTTTTACGTAAAAAGCACAAAAGATTTGATTTTTGTGTACATCTGACAAAATAACTCTCCCCCAGGACCAACTCTTCCCGCAACTATTTTATTTCACAGAGAGCTCAACAAAACATGCGCGTATTGAAGCTACATTTTTTCGATTAATTTGAGACGTCTGATTAAGGGCATTAGTCCCATAACTCAAATGCATGTTTTTATTGTGGCGATGATCATTCCCTGAGGGATGTCGAGATCTGGAGCTGATCTACCTCGGCTTCTAGGAATTTCCCACAACCTGATACGAATGTCTCCCACGAGCGTGGCACCGCCCCAGCCCGGACTTATTCTGAGCTCCCAACAGATCTCCCAGCGTGTGTGGTAGTATACTGGCATTGAGGTGTTCTGTAAGTAAGTGAGAGTAAAGGACAAGAATGAGGAAGGAAAGTTCGCGTCCGGTCTCTGGCCCGTTTGTAAGAGTACTGCTCCGACATTAGCTTGGTGTTGATCGGAGAAACCACCGAAAACTACCGACTAGTGCAGCTGACCGCTAGAATTCTCCTCCAGACAACGGCTGAACTTGATCAAGCTCCCAGCTAGTGTCAAAAATCCTTCCATCATCGGAATCCAACCGTAAGAAGGATCTTCCGGTCAATGTCATAAACATCAGTTGATGCCCTGAGGCACCTTTACCGGTCTTAAAGTCATTTTTGGTTTCGAATGAATAAGAAAAAAATTATTGGGAATGAGTAAGAAAAAAATAAAGATCAACAATGGTAAAATATTCGAAATATATAGGTAAGGGTATACACTCAATGTATTAATTATAAAAAATATACTGCAATAAATATTTGTTATATTTCCTTAAATATTAAATAATTATTTACCGAACTTCGAATTCTGAGATGTATTATCTTAACCTTCCAGTAAATCGTGAAAAGAATGTATAGAAAAAGGAAATTCCAAAACACCTTTTACAGCGTAATTTGTTCGTTTATAACATGTATTGTTTTAATTTGGCGAATGTTATAAATATTATAATTACTTTGAAATTACATAAAAATTTAACAGAATATATAACAACAATAAAAGTCTAAATGCCTAAAGAAGGTCCATTAAGAAAGCGAGCCGGAAAGCGGGAAGCGAGTTTTCACAATGGACGACGAGGGCGATGGCGAGAAGATGCGGGTGGCGGCGGTAAAGTATGGAAACAAACGAATAACGCAGGGTGGGAGGCAGCTCTATTGTTGCGAAGACCCTGAGAGCAGCTCAAGGACTCAAACTGATATAGCTCGCCATAATACTTCCCACACATACAGTCTCTACTCTGACCAATTATAGCCAGTGTGGCTCCATGAGGAAGTTAAAAAATGCAAATCTTCAGAGCACACGTGAGTCAGTCACATATGATTTAGGCTGCCGTTACAAAATTGCTAACAGGTTCTCTAAAATGTTACATGTGCAATTTGCCAATTAGCACTAAGTTTGAAGATTTCAATCGAGAATTAAACGAGGAGGTTTAATCGTGAAAACAGGCAACTACATAATTTACAAGTGGTGGTAAATGGCATCTCATTAATTACTTATATCACTCGACGAGGTTCAAAGTGACAGCGCAAAAAGCAGCTTTTTCTGAAGAATATATGGGAACGGGAATGGGAAACCTGTTAAAGACGCAAATTAAAATTAAAATTGTTTACACAACTGTCTAGGTATTAAAAAACGTTTATTCTGTCTCTGCCACGAGTGTGACCGGGGTCCAAGGGTTAGAGTCCCGGACGATGGTAGTTTTACGATTCTGTCTTTATAAGCTAGGTCAAATTAAGGGAGAATTCTAGTGCTGGGCTGCTCTGCTCGGTACTTTTCCATGTTGTTTTTTTTTCGATCAATAACCGGCGAGTGCCGGAGTAGCATCCGACCACTGACAGAGTACAATCATTCATTTCTCTACCTTGTCTTATCCTCCCCTTACTTACACACAGTTACATTAATATATACTGCACTATTACACTTGCCACGAGGAGTAATCGGGAGCTTAGAGCTTGCCTCGACCAGGATGCGGGCCCCGTTGGGGTGAGGAGATATCTGGATGGGAGAAATCCCGCTGCAAGCCGACATACAAGTGTAGGTCCGAGCGCCGAGAAATGCAGCGGGAAAAGAACCCC
>JAHLJT010008756.1:68341614-68426295 GCA_031308135.1 Acheta domesticus
TCGATACGAAAATGACATTGCAATAAGATAGATTTTAATGAAATTATAAATATGTTTGCTGCCCTAAAATCTCGTAAACAGGTTTTTATAAAAAACATTTGTTGATAAGTTATGTTTAATTGTAAAGCTACTTATTTAAAAAAGTATATGTCAATTATTCTTAATTTCATAGAATATTTCAATATACTATAAATAACTTTATGTGCAAATATGTTTGTATTATTAATAAAATAATGTACAATCTATGCAGCAATAGATATTTTTTATACTTAATTTATGGGGGGGGGTGACACCATTAGCTTTGCCTCCAGGTGATACTAGCTGAAGCCATGCCGCTGGCCCTCATGCAGTAGTGGACACGGAAGAAAAAAATTGTACCTTTCCATATTTGGAAATTAATGAAAACGGTGATTTAAAGATAAAAGTTTCTCATGGTCACATGGCTTCAAGTATCTATGCACATACTTACAAGTACACATTTGTCATTTTTTTGTCTATTCATCAGTCGATCAAGTTCATATTCTTTTTCATCGGGATGAAGAATTTAATCATCTATTATTCCCAAAATTGAAAATTTCTATTTTACCTTGTTTTACTCCAGATCTTGACGCTAAATTATGAATCTCAAAAATTGTTGTACCTGCCTAATTGAAGGACCATTTTGTTTGAACGAAGTTTACGTGATAATCTACATACGAGTGTTTTCTTTAGATTACACATTTCTTTACAAAGTTATCACCTAAACCTAACAAAATTTAATTAAATTACTTATGACGCAGAAGCGGTTCTTTGTTGTTTGCTAGAACACAGGCCATGTACATTATTGTGTCCACATGTGTCATTAATGTTCTCTTTCCCACTCGCGATTTGGAAAACATAAATTCCAAATTGAGGTTTTTTAATTTTGCCTCAATGAGGAACACAAACATTTCTCGCCTTTCCTCCTCTTTTATTCGCAGATTTACTCATTCAAGTTTTCTTTCTATGCATCAATTTACTCGAATACTTGCACTCCAACATATACAACTTACGGTGGAATACAACTGCGGTCACCGGACAACTTATAACTTTCACCAACAGATGTCACTTCGAGCGTTGCTTGTCTGCCCCATTGTCACAAATGCGATCAGGAGGTGATATTTTGCCGACGAACTTCCTTCTCATATTACAATTCCTTCTCATCGCGGGTCATAGATAAATTTATTAAATTGAATCAAATATACATTATATTGAGTAAATAGAGTTAATAAAAATGTTTTTACAATGTTTGCCAATTTTTTAATAAAGGAGATTATTTGCAAAATCAGTCTTGCACTTATAAAAGACAACTGAAACACAGAAAAGGAAAAAGTAAATTAATAAACTAATTATTTAAGAACTCTTTTAGCGATTTAAAAATATTAAATAAGCAACCTCCTAAAATAATGAATTACCTGTAATTCCAAACTAACACATTAGAAATGGTTTTATTTAAAAAGAAACGTCAATATTCAAGAAAACCATAAAATCATAGTATAAATATATTAGCATGCTTCTAATAATACTATACAAAATCTACAGACCGTGTACGTTTTATTATTATTATTATTATTATTATTATTATTATTATGGTCGCGAACTGGCCGTCTAGGACGACGCGGACATACATCTACATTAACTGAGGCTAAGTTACATCTATCCTATGGCAAAAGTATGTGATTCCTTTTTGGGGAGATCAGCATTGTCCTGAATTCAATTTTTATTCCTCAGGATTGCTCATCCTGAGGGGGGGGTATGAATGATGAAGATAATAAAGGATGAAAGGGCGACATACACATGCAAAAAGCACACCCACGCCCGAGGCCTTACTCGAAACACTGATTCTTCTGTCGAAGATAGCCACGGCACTACTGCTTTAGCGATCTCGGCTATCCGCATCTTTCCTTTTTGTTGTTGTTGTTGTTGTTGTGATTATTATTATCATTATCATCATTATTAATAATATAATAATAATAATAATAATAATAATAATAATATAATAATAATAATAATAACATAACCACAGATATAAAAACTGAGCAAAAATCGCCCCCGCCTTCTCTCCTTCCTCAGGTTCTCCTCCCCACATCCCTTTCCGCCCACCTTCCTCTCACTCGTTCGCCCCCGCCTATTCTCTTCCAGCGCGAGCAAACTTTGCTCTTTCCGGGAAACCGTTGACACGAGTCTTCCGAAATAGGTCAATATTGGTCGTACTGAAAACACCTTTGCTCTGTGTTCAGCCACGACAGACGAGATCTGAATATGTCGTTTTTGTGGAGAAAGGACGCCTTTCTTGAGGAAAACATGACGGGTCCGTTGGTCTGAGATTTTCAGAGAAGTGCAGAAGTATGGGCCTAACTGATGTGACTTGCAGTATTAGTGTGGGTATTTCTGTTTGGCTGATGAAGATAGAAAATTGACTTACATTTACACAGTATTGTTCATCATCCTTGTTTTAATCATAAATAATACTAAGTTAATAAAATATCTGATGGTAATAATATTTTGAAATACATCACACCATTATCAAATTTATGATACAATATATTCAAATATTTTTGTAACCACGTGAGAATGTTGAGAATTGTCATTTAGAAATTTGAATTAGTGCCGTATGCTCTTCATCCTAGTCCGGTAAATCAAAAATAATCATTTTATGGACTCTTTCGATATAAACGAAGACTTATAACCTCTGAAGACGATGTTCCTTACTCAGTCTTTGGAATCACCTTATGGAACTGTGACTCGTAAAAATAAACTTTTCTAAACCAATGTCTTCACTTACCTCAGAAATGATTATTTTTGAGATGTCACTTTTCTTGTGCACTGAAAATATGATAAATATTACGAATACCTTGCAAATGAATACCAGTTTATTCTTTCTCCAAACGATTTCGTGATAGGGCAAACATTTTGACATCGCCCGCAAAATCTGTTGTCTCATGAAGAAAGACTCTTGTCACGGAGGCCGAAGATTTTCAATGAACAATGACCCACTCTGCAGATTAAGCAACAGAGGAACGTGTTCATTTCGCCTATCCTCAAATCGTCGGCGACGGAGAAAGTCCCACGAATAATTCCCGAAACGGCGAAGCTTTCGCCAATTTCTCATAGATAAGTGCTTCTCACATATTGAACGGAGCCCTCTGCAGGTATGTGATTTTGCGAAGAGGTCTTATTGGTGTCACGCAGAGGTCTTTGTTCAAAGCGGCAGGTTGTGGATTCTATGACCCCGTTTTTCAATGGGTCACTTCTTTTTCATGAGGCTGCACATCTTCATCACTCAATACAAATTTTCTATAGATTGAAGTACTTTTTCTTCTAACGTTACAAGGTATTTTGTATATCCTTTTGCGTCCTATTTTTTACTTCCCTTGTGTGAGCATGATGTGTATAATTCACTATTATCGTTTCTTCTGCGGATTTAACGTAGATTTACAGTACAAACATGGTTTAAACAATTGTTATTGCTTTTCACCTCTGGAAGTTCTGTATTGTGTATCGTTACCTCCTCACTACCTTTATTCAATCGTATTTACAGTACTTTGTCATCTGCCTTAAATCATTGTCATGGTTTTGGCGGCTCTGACCTATTAGCAACACTACATTGGTAAAATATTAATGTGGGAAAAGAATGACGGATATTTTCTTTGTAACATAGATTCTCAATACTTCGCAATAATTCTCAACTTCCATTTCACACATCAGCTGGTTCTTAATGAGAGAAGCTTAGTTATGTTTTTTGCTTCGGTCACATTTGCCATCTATACAAGCATTTTCTAATGCAAGCAGGTAAAAGAAAAGACCGTAATTTTGAAAGAATATTAAAAAAGGAAAAGAAATTAAAACAATAATGGTTTAGATGAGGGATGATGAGGGAAACGAGAGGTAAGGTAAAGAAGTAAGAAACATTGGAAAAGCAATTGTTTCAGGTAAAAGTGATGTTTTGTTCAAGATAACTTTAAGATAAGAAAAAGTTTTTTCTTGATATGTTTAGTGACTATCATACCCCAGGATATTTTGTCCATACTTGAAATGAACGGATTAAGGAATATGAATTGATAGGGAATAGATGTAACTTCTACAATAAAAGTTTCTATTTCGAAACAGTGGTACATTAAGATGTCACGGCCTTCTCAGACGTATTCTGAGGAGTTTTCTCATCGTTACTTGCCCCTTCTTTGAATGTACACTTAGACTAAGGTGATAAATCATTAAAACTGTATTTTACAGGAGGGCAAAAAACAACTTTCAACTGATGCTGTAAATCAGGAATAAGCGATATTCAAACAAAATATATACATAAATAGTTTCGTTTGAATGTCATTAATCCCTTATTTATTTCAGTTGCAGCTTATTAATCGGGATAAAAGACAAACATAGGATGAATGACAATTACAGTGAACATATGAATACAATTAAAATAAAAATCAACACTTACTTAAGATCTCTTAACATGGCTGTTAATCATGCACTGTTGCTGGAGCTATTTTGGGCTCTTAGAGAATATTGGGCGAAAGAGGGAATGGGAGGTATATGAGGATGGACTGTGTTTACATTATTTTGATCATTGGGACAGAATCTAGAAGGATTTCGTACTAATTTTACAATTTTAAAGTTTTATAATATACTTAAATTTTGTTCTTTCCTAAAACTGGAGAATACGAAAAACATACCACCAACCTGCTGTGTTCCCTACGGGTCGATCACTAAACACCCTCAGTCGATATTGTATTGTTGAGGTGTTTCCAATGCATTTCCTTTCTTCGCTATATCAAAAAAATCTACGAAAAAAGAAATATAATTTCTTGGAATATCATATTTATCATACAACTCATTTGCTTTCATTATTTTTAACGGACGGCGGGCTGTTACATTTAATGCTCACCTTCCGATTAAAAGTCGCATTACGTTAATGTATTTGGGTTTGTTAAGTTTATATAACCGTGCAGTAATATGAAAAATTATATTTGGTCGTAAACGAACATGTTCGCAAATTTCGCAGAACGGAGCTAACGCATACGTTTTCTACGCTGTAGCGTGAGTTCGATCTTCGCAGGTAAATTTGTGGTGAACAAAGTAAGCTCTCGGCAAGTTGTTTCGGTTTTCCTTCCTCTTATACTACCATTTATCCATCGTCATTTACCTTGACGTTATTATCAACACCGGGTCTAATTTCTCAGAGTATTTCTCATTGGTCTCAAAGACCTTAGTAATTGAAGGGCTATCAAATCCCAATAAATAAATTATTAATACATGCGTAAATAAATATGAAATAATACGTAATGAATCAAAATAACAAATTATGGCCTTTCCCTAAGGATTGATTGACTGATGTTTCCGGGTACATGAACTGCTATGGTCATTAGTCTCTTTCATGTAGTGCGTGTTTTACCCCGAGAGTTGACGCTGTTCCTTCCCTGCTGATGGTGAGATCCGATGCCGACCTTCACTTTGGGTTGCGGGGGGATTTCTAGGTACCTCCACAGCGGGGACAACATCTAAGCTCCCGACTGGTTCTCCCGACATGAGTGGCAGTGGAGGCATATACGTGTTGATGTATGTAAATTAGTGAAGATAGTTTAAGGGACAAAATCGAAAGATCGGGCGCTGTCCAAGGCAAGTTTATTTGCGTATTGTTCCGGCATTCACCTGGTTCGATCGGAGCAATTACGATAAACTACCGATCAGATCATCCGGCCGCTAGCGTTCTCCTTGCACCCTAAGGAGCGATAGGGCAAGTTTATTTGTGTATTGTTCCGGCATTCACCTAGTTTGATCGGAGCAATCTAGAAACTACCGATCAGATCATCCGGCCGCTAGCGTTCTCCTTGCACCCTGAGGAGCGATATGGCAAGTTTATTTGTGTATTATTCCGGCATTCACCTAGTTTGATCAGAGCAATCACGGTAAACTACCGATCAGATCATCCGGCCGCTAGCGTTCTCCTTGCACCCTAAGGAGCGATATGGCAAGTTTATTTGTGTATTGTTCCGGCATTCACCTAGTTTGATCGGAGCAATCTAGAAACTACCAATCAGATCATCCGGCCGCTAGCGTTCTCCTTGCACCCTGAGGAGCGATATGGCAAGTTTATTTGTGTATTGTTCCGGCATTCACCTAGTTTGATCGGAGCAATCTAGAAACTACCGATCAGATCATCCGGCCGCTAGCGTTCTCCTTGCACCCTAAGAAGCGATATGGCAAGTTTGTGTATTGTTCCGGCATTCACCTAGTTTGATCGGAGCAATCTAGAAACTACCGATCAGATCATCCGGCCGCTAGCGTTCTTCTTGCACCCTGAGGAGCGATATGGCAAGTTTTATTTGTGTATTATTCCGGCATTCACCTAGTTTGATCAGAGCAATCACGGTAAACTACCGATCAGAGCATCCGGCCGCTAGCGTTCTCCTTGCACCCTAAGAAGCGATATGACCAATTTATTTGTGTATTATTCCGGCATTCACCTAGTTTGATCGGAGCAAATCACGGTAAACTACCGATCAGAGCATCCGGCCGCTAGCGTTCTCCTTGCACCCTAAGAAGCGATATGACCAATTTATTTGTGTATTATTCCGGCATTCACCTAGTTTGATCGGAGCAATCACGGTAAACTACCGATCAGAGCATCCGGCCGCTAGCGTTCTCCTTGCACCCTAAGGAGCGATATGGCAAGTTTATTTGTGTATTATTCCGGCATTCACCTAGTTTGATCGGAGCAATCACGGTAAACTACCGATCAGAGCATCCGGCCGCTAGCGTTCTCCTTGCACCCTAAGAAGCGATATGACCAATTTATTTGTGTATTATTCCGGCATTCACCTAGTTTGATCGGAGCAATCACGGTAAACTACCGATCAGAGCGTCCGGCCGCTAGCGTTCTCCTTGCACCCTAAGAAGCGATATGACCAATTTATTTGTGTATTATTCCGGCATTCACCTAGTTTGATCGGAGCAATCACGGTAAACTACCGATCAGAGCATCCGGCCGCTAGCGTTCTCCTTGCACCCTAAGAAGCGATATGACCAATTTATTTGTGTATTATTCCGGCATTCACCTAGTTTGATCGGAGCAATCACGGTAAACTACCGATCAGAGCATCCGGCCGCTAGCGTTCTCCTTGCACCCTAAGGAGCGATATGGCAAGTTTATTTGTGTATTATTCCGGCATTCACCTAGTTTGATCGGAGCAATCACGGTAAACTACCGATCAGAGCATCCGGCCGCTAGCGTTCTCCTTGCACCCTAAGAAGCGATATGGCAAGTTTATTTGTGTATTGTTCCGGCATTCACCTGGTTTGATCGGAGCAATCTAGAAACTACCGATCAGAGCATCCGGCCGCTAGCGTTCTCCTTGCACCCTGAGGAGCGATATGGCAAGTTATTTGTGTATTATTCCGGCATTCACCTAGTTTGATCGGAGCAATCACATTAAACTACCGACCGCTAGCGTTCTCCTTGCACCCTAAGGAGCGACATTGGTGAGAAACCGAAGGAGAGAAGCGCCGAAAAGCGACGCGCTGGGGAAGGGCGAGCGGCGCGCGGCCAACGAACCCTCGTGTCCCCGGGCCGCGTCGCGTCGCGCTGCCCCGCGCGCGCGCATCTGCCTGCGTCTAACGACGAGGCGCAATCGCGCTGTTATTTACGAGCGCTGCTTACGAATCTGCTCCTGAATGGCGCCGCCGCCGCCGCCGCTAATTCCCGGGGCCGGGCGCTATCCGGGCGGCCGGATTAGCATAATACGCGGCCCGCGAGGCCCACACCGGCATTCACGGCTCAGCGGCGGCGGCGGCGGCGGCGGATGTGGCGACGGGGACGTTGCGGGCGGTGATGGAGCGGGAGGGGAAGGTGGAGGCGGACGTGGGGGAGGAGGTGACAGGTGACAGTGGCGGTGGAGGTTGGGATGGCAGGTACAATTCCGAGGGTAATGGAAAAGGAACAATTGGGAAGCAGAAGAGCAAGAGAATGAAGTTAGCATGAAGACGAAAGACTGTCAGTGCGGGATTACTAGTGTGTTTGTGGTGTGTGTGTGTGCGCGTGTGCGTGTGCGTGTGCGTGTGCGGTGTGCGGTGTGCGGTGTGTGGTGTGCGGTGTGCGTGTGCGGTGTGCGGTGTGCGGTGTGCGGTGTGTGGTGTGTGTGTGTGTGTGAGAGAGAGAGAGAGAGAGAGACTGGAAGTGATCGCGCGTGTCGCTGAGGGTGAGAGGAGAATAATAGGGATAAGTTTAGTAAGTGGGATAAGTTTAGTGATGTGGGTGATAGGAAGGATGATGGCCAGATGATAGAGAAGGTGATGAAAATAGTGAGTGGAAGTGAGAGAGGGGAGAAAGAACGTGGTGAGTGTGATAGGAGGAGCGATGGGGAAAGTGACGGAGAGATAGACGGGAGGGATCGAAGTCAATAGGAAGGCGACAGAGGGATCTACAGCAGGTCGAAGCACAGACGTGAAGGTGGAGGCGAGCATGAAAGCAGTGATAGCAGGAGCGTGAATGCAGTGCATGAAACATGTAAATAGTGATAGAGATTAGGCTTTGGTGTGGGAGACAATGGAAATAACGGCAGTGTCGGGCGAATCTGCAGGAATGACGTCGGAGGGTATAGCAATGGTGAGGCCGATTGCGATGGATGGCTCGATGGTATTGCTGAGAGTGTTGACGATGTCCCCGGAAGTTAAGAGAGGCTGATGTTCTGTTTCCGTCGATATAACAGAAGACCATTACAATAATTAATAAACGCATGGATAGATCTTTTTGACGGGCGATTGTGTTAGCGGTGGCGCGAGCAATGGCCGGGGCGATGGCGGGGGCGATGGCGGGACAACGACCGAAACAATGACAGGGGCGATGGCGCGGGCCGTGGCGGGGGCGATGGCGGGGGTGATGGCGGGGGCGATGGCGGATGCGGTGGCGGAGGCGATGGCCGGGGTGACGGAGGGGCGATGGCGGGGGTGTTGACGAGGGCAACGACGAGGGCAATGACGAGAGCAATGGCGGGGGCTATGGCGGGGGAGACGTCGGGGACAATGACTGGAGTGATGGCTGGGGCGATGGCTGGGGAGGGGGAGAGGGCAGGGGCGACGGCGGGTGGCGGATCCGCGACGGGCGCCTTCCACGCTCGTTAGACCCCCGCCGCCGCAAGTGCGAGGCCGCGCACGCACATAAATCCTGCTGTAAGCCGCTGACGAATTTCGGGACGCCGCCGTCGGTGGCAGCTGAAACGGCGGCGGAGGCGGTGGGCCTGCAGAAGCAATAGGACGGCGTGGGTGGAGGCAGAGGTTATGACGGTGGGAACGGTGCAGGCGATGTGGTTTGTAAAATACTGTAACGGAGAGAAGGGAGAGGTGTAAGGAAAGGAAGATTTAGCGAAAGTGATGTAAATATGTTTTGGCTATAGTAAATGGGGGTGAACGGGTAGTGGAATAGGATCGAAGTTTTAAGGAGGGAAGGTCATGTGGACGGGCAAAGGGGCGGGTAAGTGATTGGATTATTCGGCAGACTAGTGATCGGGCAAGCGGGGATGGGCAAGAGATTGGGCAATTTAATGGTGGAGACCGTGATTTCCTGAGAGACAACTGGAAAAGTGTGTAAAATGAAAAGAAAACGTAGCGGTGGCTTGCCACAGAAATAAGCTTCAATTGGACAGGAATACGAGGTTAACGGTCTAGATCAGTATATCTTCAACAGTGTTACTGTGTCATTGCACAGTGTTGGTAGAATTAGATGTTTCGGTTGCCGAAGTATTTTCATTCGAAGAATTTACCAACAAATGCGTAGATAACATAGCTATAAAGAGATGATCACAGATTCATTTGAGGATTTTCTAATTCGTAATTTAGATATTAACGTCACTAAACCATTATAAATGAAAACTGTGCAGTTCAGGACAAAACTGCGCGTTCGAGGTGATAGTTGAGGTTTGAATCGAAGCACGTCTGTTAATTGTCTTATCGACAGTGAATAATTCAGTTCTTTCCATAATATCTCGTTTTTATAAGCAACAATATAAATATAAACATTTTCTTGAGTAGAAATACTGATCCTCCAATTTTGGCTTCAACTCCTTTCTTTCGATTGTTCTTAACGGGCGGCGGACTTAAGTATCGTTAATGGATTCGGCCGTTAATGTGGCTTTTCGTTTCTGTTTCCGTCGAGTTGATGCAAAATAACAGTAGTACGAAAATAAATAAATATATTGATAGTAC
Source organism: Acheta domesticus (assembly GCA_031308135.1). Taxonomy (NCBI): domain Eukaryota; kingdom Metazoa; phylum Arthropoda; class Insecta; order Orthoptera; family Gryllidae; genus Acheta; species Acheta domesticus. The sequence continues at coordinate 68,351,833 of JAHLJT010008756.1, forward strand.
CATCTTTTATATAAATAAATGTATAATGTATTGATAGTACCATCTTTTATTTACAGTACGTAATGATATTTCGATTAGAAATGTGATTATTGTATTTAGCGATTAGTTATGATTGAATATATTTTGATTTTAGAGAGCACTTTCTTTCACAAAACATTAATCAGTGCATTTATGCATAAAGAAGCTTGAGGTTCATATAAAGTTACTAATGGTATTCCACATTGGTGGCCTTCGTGGCTACTTGCTTTGTAAGAATGCCTCAGGTCAGCATCCACTACTTGCTCCGCTGTCTGACACCGAATAGCACTGACGCCGGTGCTGTGGTATCCAGATCTGTCGGCCTGAGGGCGATTTATTACTTGTAAATGCCCTAAAATAAAAACTAATAAAAAGTAAAAATTACGTAAATTGCTTTCTGTAGAAATGGTTTGAGTAGTAAATTCCACGTAACATTTTTAATGCCTTTAAAAATTATATAATTTCAAATGATGGTTGAAGCAAACTACGAGAATTTTCTGTGATATATTGTGTTTGTTACCACGTTATACCTGGTACTAATATCATCAGCAAAAAACTAACGATTTGGCAATTTTGTATACAATTTTCGCGATATAATACTCGAAATTATTAATTGAAGACTATTTGCATAGTTGAGAATAAAAAACATTGGCATTTCGCCAAAATAAACTACGTATTGTAAACTTAAAAGAAATTTGATGAAATTAAATAATATTCGGTCGTCCGCTACTGCACTTGAATTAACATGAACACAATCCTCTCTCCTAACAGATACGAATAGGTATGTAATAAGCATCATTGCATTTCTTTAGAATGTTGTAAAATATGTGTTTATCTAGCAAATACTCATAAGCCCAATGACCAGATTCCGAATTTCGTAAAATGCAGAAATGTTGTGGGAAAATTATCTCAAAATTTGATTAAACATGGAATCAATATTTATTTCAATAATTTTCGACTTAAGTTTTCTTTTTTAAACAAAACAATTCTACAAAGGTGTTGCAAATTCTAAGAATTTTACATCGAATCGTCTTTCAAGTACAAGGACACTGAAAGAACATAAGATTTTCGGCTATTGTTTTATTTAAAGAATGAAATCCTTCATAAATAAGCACAGAAGTCAGTTTAAGCTGCTTTTCAGGGGAAGGGAAAGAATTGCCACCAAGGCGGCAATTCTTAATTGAACGGTGCATTCACAAACCGATTAAAAAGTAGTCCTCCAGTTTGACTTGCAGTTTTTTACATAGCGATATTATTTGAAAAATGTTTTTTGGTAAATTGACTTCCGCTTTAGGATAACATCCTTTAGTTTTCTTATGTATTGTTCAGTTATATTCGTTATGACTGGATGGATCTATAAAGAGCTTACATTGGTATCAGTATATTACTATTTTAAAACAAATAATATTACTTTGTTAGTCTATCAAACGGTTTGACATATCGACAATTAACGTTCATGCTTTAGAAAACGAAAAAGTAGCGTGACGTAAAAGCGTTGTAGAAGGCGAGGAATAAGGAGGCGAAAGATTAAGGAAACAGAAAAAATACGAGAAGACGAAAGAATTAGGAAACAGAAATATTGACTTAATCTAATTCTGTGTAATGTTTTCCCTTAACGAATCACGTATTCATTCTTTTTCCTCGCTTATAAAGCCCCAGACATGCAAGACACCAACAGCTAGTTTGGAGATCGTCGAATGTCGAAACACTTGCGTTTAGCCGTTGTGAGAATTGCTGTCTATTCTTCCACCCGCAGCCAAGATGTTCACACCGTCCGAATACGTGACCCGTTGGTCCCCTGGCCGAAGGACGCTCTGCGTAATTTTTGGGTTAGTCTGGTCGTGACGGGCGGCGCCGCGGCCCTGAACTTCCGTGCGTCCCCGGGGGCGCATTCCTCCATTCCTCGCCCTGGGCGCGCTCGCATCGCGCACCGGCGGCGGCCCGGCGCTCCTCCAAACGTGGTCACGCGTTGGGGGCGGCGGCGGCGGAGGGATGCAGAAACATTGCATCTGCAATTCGTTTACCGTTTGCAAGTATGTTTTTTATAACTCGGGAAAGAAATATCTAGTTTTTCAAATGTTGCAAATCTCGCGCTTTTTAAAATATTATTATTATTATTATTATTATATCTTTTTTATATTTTATTTGTATTTCAACCATCGTATTTATAGTTAAAATGTTGGGAAGGGTCTGTGGAACTTAAGAAAAACGTGTGCAAATAATCTTCTCCCCATACGTCATATGAAGTTTTCACTGTTTTTTGACCAAATAAATCAGATTCACGTAAAAAAAAACAGAGAGAGCAAAGACGCAGAGAAAGAGTAAGACCATGAGCTGGAGAGGGGAAGGTGAATTTTGATAATAGATTGATTAGTGATTTCGGGCGCGTCAATTGGATAGTCATTATTCCTGTAAGTGTAGTGCATGCGTTTTCCTCGAGGGGTGGCGGTGATCATCCCCCGCTAGATGGTAAGATCTGGAGCCGGTCGGCTAATAGAGTTTCCCCTCAACCAGGTTCCTCCCACCAACGATGCACCGCCCCCCAGCCGGAACAAGCGCTAAGCTCCCGACCGGTCTCCCGTCGTGTGTGGTAATGTCGTGTGTGTGTAAGTAAGGGGTGAGGATAGGACAAGGAAGAGGAAGGAAATATCGCGCGTGATCCGTGGGACCGTTTGTTAGGGTGCTGTTCTGGCTGTCACATGGAATTGATCGGAGAATCTACGGAAAACTACCGCTGAATTCTCCTCCTGACAGCGACTGAATTCGACCTAGCTGACAAGCTAAAATGTGTCGAAAAATCCTGCCACCGTTGGGACTCAAACCTTTAACCTCCCGGTCAGAGGCACTGAAAAGACATCAGTTGATGTCCTGAGTCACCTCTCCTGGTAGGAATAGGTCAAGTGGAGGGTAGGAAGAAGAAAGGAGCTTATGCGGCGGTGGTGGTGGAAGAGCAAGACGAGGCAAGGCGAGGGCAAGAGGAAAAAGAGAGGGAGAGTAAGACAGAGAGAGAAGGAAAGAAAGAGATAGGAAGAACAGAAGCAAAAGGGGAAAGAATGGAGAGGAGGGGAATGAAATAAAGTAGATGGTGGGGGGAGCGATGGAGGGAAAACAAATGAGAAGAGAAAGGACTTAGTGGAAGAGACGAAAAAACATGAGCCGGAGGTATAATGGCAGAGGGAGAGGAGGAGGTGAAAGTAAAGACAGCGGTGGTGGAGGAAGAGAGAGGGAGAGAGAGGGAGAGGGGAGAGAGAGCGGCTACGCGAGAGCAAGAGGACGAAGAGAAGGGTACTGGATAGGAGAAGGCGTAGGGAGATAAGGATAGGAGCAGAAGAGAGTGGAGAGGAAGAGAGGAAATATAAACGCTCGAAAGTATGCGGAAGAAGGTATAAAGAATGATGAATTCGAGTAGAGTAAGGTGATTAGAGTAGAATAATGATGAATAGTTATAGGAAAAGGTAATGGCGAGAGCGTAGAAAGCTACAAGAGGAGAGATAAAGAGGAAGCTTGAGAAAATCGCTAACGAAGGTCACGATAGATAGCGAAGTTAATTAAGAGGGCTCACATTTCGAAAGCATTTAAAATAACGAAAAAATGAAGAGACAAAGATGGGAAAAAGATAGCTGCGACGATTGCAGGTAGGTGATCGAAGTAGGGAGTGCTGCATGGAGGTACTGGATGCGATGTTTGTATCGGACGATTTAGTTAGCATCCAATGCAGCTTTGGCGGTATAGGCGTGCGCGGATCTATACTTTATCTTAATATGTAATAAAATATTTTCAAATACGACAGGTAGCGAATAGTACGATAGTAGACGTATGGTAGTAATGCCGGCGAAACAGGCGGTTGGGTCTGTCGGAGGCTGTGGAGGCTGTAGAGGCAATGGAGGCGATGGAGGCAATGGAAGCGATGGAGGGGGTAGAGGCGGTGGAGGCGTAGTATACGATGATTGCGATGGGGGTAATGGAAGCTGTGGAGGCGGTGGAAGCGGTGGAAGCGGTGGAGGCGGGGGAGGCGCTGGAGGCCGTGGAGGTGGTGGAGGAGACCAAGGCAATGGAGACGGGGGGGTGTTGTGGATGGGGCGTAGGTGGTGGAGGCGGTGGATACAATGAATGCGAAGGATATGAAGGAGGTGGAGGCGATAGACGCGATGGAAATGGTGGAAGCAGCGATGGCAACAGCTTCAGGAGCGGGCGGCTGAAGCGGCGTAGGTGGCGGCGGGGATATTGCGATGGCGGCCGCGGCGGAGGAGGTGTACGCGGCGAGTACGACCCCCGGGGCGCGATACAGAAAGAGAAACGTGGAATATTTGAGTCGATTTCGTCCAAATTGCCGCGCCGTGCCGTCCGCGAGGCTGCAGCGCTCCCTCATTAGAGAAGGGGCGGGGGACGGAGGAGGGCGAAGGTGGGGCTTCATGCGGGCCGAAAATTCTTCGCCTGCCGTGAGTGCTGAGAAGTCATCATCCTGTCTCACACCTATAGTAATGGCAAGAACAATTGGTCAGGCTGAAAAAGATAATGAAGTTGTAAGAACAAATATATTAGTATATCACTTAACGATTGTCTGTATTACATTTCTTGAGAAAAGTTTCCGAAATCAATTTTTCGACAATCTTTTTTTTTCATTTTATTTTACTCGAGTAAGTTAAAACGAAAACAAAAAAAAACCTGAATGTCTAAAAATTTATTTGGAAACTTTTTTCAAGAAATATATTAGTTACATTTGTGATTAATCTTGGTTGTCAACGTTTAATTTAATGATTACAGAGAAGCCTTAAAGAATTATTCAAAATATGGAGATACTACGAAAATAATTATGCCATTATTTCATTCAGGCTTGATGATTTTTTTTAGTTTTGGCTTCCCTATCCAATGAAACGTTAGTGTCAACACTGCTGATTATAGAATTTTAATTTTTTATTGTTTGGAGAAATTATAAACATCTAATAGTCAATTTTCTGGTTTATTGCATTTTCACCTTTCTAAAATAACTAATTTTCTTGGATTTGGCATTTATGTTAAGGATTTTAATTTATGCTAACATAATTACTTATATAATATATTGTGTTTTTATATTATTCCTGATTATTGTATCTTCTTTGAAAGTGTATTTTCTGAGTGTCCACAATACGAGAAGAAGCGAATTTTGTTAGACTGGTAGGCTATGTTCCTATCAATTTCAAGATAAAATTATTCTTTTAACATCATTACCGAGATTTTCTTGCTTACTTAATCAATTTCAGGTGTCTGTAATTGACAGCGTTTTATTTTCACCATTTTTCGATTTTAATTTTATTTAAATGGGGGCGTTACATTATTTTTAAGAACTAACTGTACTTTTGTAACCAAAAGAAGTAAAAAATTTTAAAGTATTTATTTATGAACATTTCCCTCTATTCACTTTTAGGTAATTTCAGTAAATCATTGTTACCAAAAATACCCAACACCCGGATGCTGCGACAAATTTGACCGTCGTCACTTGTTCAGTACTTCCTCTTTCACCTTATTCCGACTTGCCCCTTCCACCGCGCGCGTTGTCAGCGCACGGCGGCACTTTAGACTCCGCCAACACACCGCCCGCCACCTGCACTCGTCTGTTCCGGCAGTTCCCAGGCCCGACCGCCCCTCCCCTCCATTCTCTTCGCGAGTACGACGAAATTAAATAAATTCGGGTACTTACGAGTGCTTTAGGGTACTTTAGTCTCCCTCCTCACGTATTTCTTCGGGTTTATTTTTCGCCCCCCTGCGCCCCTCCCCCGCCTCTCTCCCACCGTCCTTCGTCTCTCTCTCTCTCTTCCTTTCTCTCTTCCTCTCTTCTCTCACTCGCACTCGAAGCAATTAATACGAACAAAGGCGTTCTTCTGCCGGAGCTTTTCAGCGGCCGCGGCCGTCATTTCACAATTCGTCACTGTCGTCCCGCGCGGCGTGCGACCGCGAGTCGTGACGGGACGTTTCTTTTTAAATCGCGGCGTGCGCTTTTGGAATTGTTGTGCACTTGTCGGTCTGGAAATTGTCGTCGACTTATCATTCTTGAGCGCCATACAACACGCAGCGCGGCGCGGCCTCGCGCGGATTTTCACGTAGCGGTACCGGGCCGTTGCCGCGCGCCCGCGCAGACGCGCTCCAGCGGCGTTGAAGGGGCCAACGGGACGCGTGTGGCAGCCCTGACAAAGTGCTGCTTCCCTTTTTGATGCGCGGCGTTGAATCGCGGTTTGTATTTCGACCGGCGGCGCGGCGGCGCGACGGTGTGTAGACTGGATGGTGACAGGTTGACGTTTTGTGCGGAGGGGGATGGATTTGCGGTCGCCCGAATACCGTACTCGCGGAAGTGGCTTCTGCGGTGCCAAATGGTTCTCGTCCTGATTGTTTGTTCTGGCACATGGCGGGGACCCGCCTCGCGGGCGCAAGGGCGTGGAGGAGTGAATAAGTACGCGGAGCCTAACACTGCGGGTTAGATTCGCGTCTATTTATTGTTTTATTGATTGATGTTTCCGGGTGCGTCAACTGCTAAGGTCATTAGTCTCGTAAGTTCATTGCATTTTTTATCGTGAGAGGTGGCGGAGATCTTTCCCCGCCCAATGGTGAGATCCGGCGCCAACCTACATGTCGGCTTGCGGGTTTTCCCCAACAAGTATCTTCCAGCAGGGAGGTGCTGCCTCAGCCGGGTAGCTTGTAGGTCCCGCTGTAGTGGTAGTAGTGCATGCAAGTGTGTGTGTAAGTAAGGCGTGAGGATCAGAGAAGGAAGAGGAAGGAAAGATTCGCGCGCGGTCCACGATCCGTTTGTTATAGAGTACTGCTCGGGCATTTGCCTGGTGTTGAGAGGGGAAAACGTGGAAAACTAAACCAATCGGAGCAGTTGGTAGGTAGAATTCTCCTCAAGAGAGCGGTTGAATTTGATAGGTCAAATTGTATTGTTGTCAAATTGCTATGTACTCCTAGATAGAGTCGAAAATCTGTTCACCGTCTCGACTCGAACCCCAGGTTCTCTCGGTCAGAGGCACTGCAGCAACATCAACTGATACCCTGAGCCACCTAAGACTGTTTGAATCAGGTGTAAGGCATGATTGTTTGGACCACGTGGTTGAGATGTGATTAGCTTCTCAGCCAAACACATCCAAATCATTAACCTCTTAATTATCGTTCCCCCACCATTCTCATCACTTTCATCCAAGCAGTTCATCCAGGTTCATTCAAGTCCTTGATCATTCAAGCAGTGGACGGTAAGCTGGAAACCCCACTTTGATCACTAGCACAGAAAAGGGAGAAAATACGTAAATATCATTTCGCGTAGACGCTCGGCAATTGGGTAATGCACTCAGTGCCAAAAGTGCTAGTTGTGAATTTTGTTTCCCGAAGGCGTGATTGTTTCCTATGACTGCGTCATCACTTCATTTGCGAGTTTGGCAAGCGCTAATGTGACCAATCTGCCTCAGGAATGTGTCTTGTTGGCATTCCAGAGAGTAGGTTGGGTACCGAATCTGAGATCGGGCAATGACCTTGTTCGTTTCTTCGTTTGTCAGATTTGACAACATTCGTCATGTACATTGTCAATTGTCAACGCGTTCTAGTAAGTCTGTGCAAGGTACACAAAATGGCTATTTAATTTCTCGTTTCCGTCTGCAGGTGGCTGTTGACATTGCTTTGTCAGGTGTATGACGAGTAGGTCTTAACTCCTGAGTTCCTGATGTGCATAACGAAAAATCGCCTAAGCAGTCTTGCTGTTTGTGATGGAATGTATGAAATCTCAACGTACAAGTTATGCATTTTCATTGTGAAAACAGAAACATCCAAAGAATTCATAAAAATAATATTTTAAATAATTTGTATTATCATTTAAAAATAAAATAGTGGCATGAAAATATTTATAAGTTGTTTAACACTTCATTTATAATACTATGTATTTGGCGTTAAAAGTAAATCTCACTATATGGTTGGTATTATTTGAAATTTTTAGTTTCCGGATATATCGAACATAGTCACTTTTCAATGTCTATCAGGAAAACCAAATGCCTTCCTTTTCTATACATTATCGTTAACCCAGTTTTCTTAACATTTGCATACCAATACCATTCCTGTACTACATGAAGAAAACCAAAAGGATAGTGGATTCCTGTGGATTCCAGATTAAATTAAATATATTTGAAGGGAAATTATATAAACGAACGAATCCTTACGTGTATTTAGCTATACCGTATTTACGCGAATCTAATGCGCGCCCCATAATTAAATCTGAAAATTATGAAAAGGTTTTGAATCGAATGTAATGCGCATCAGTGACATAATAGGTACGGTGTTTAATTTAAGTTTATGTAATACAACAATGGATTTATCGTAAACATAAATAGGATTCTAACTGCTTTATTGTTAACTGCTTTTCATTTTAATGAAGACTTATAAGAGATTTTTCTCTGTTTGCCCTCCATATCGTAATTAAAACTCTCAATAATTGGCCGCTGATAAATGGAACAAAGTTGAACTTGAAAACACCTGAATCCTTTCTGACGCAATAAACGAAAAAAAATGAATGTTTTGTTCTAAGGAACGGATTTGCACTTGAATCTTACGTGCACCATGATTTTGAGTACTACATTTTGGTAAAAAAGGTGCACATTAGATACTCGTAAATGAGATATATTAAAATAATTTTACAATATTTTGAACATTGCCTGTACTTGTGCTCCGTTCTTTCCTCCATGTCAGAAATATCAAAATCCTTTTTGAAAGAACCAATTCAACGTTCACTATGGCGCTCCGACTGCTACATCGACAGTTACTAAAATAAGATTGCAAAGTGTTTATGGGTGAACCTGGTTGTAAGAGAAAGCCGCTTCCTTTCCACGAAGTGTTACGCATGTTGATGGCTTGGAATTGTTTTGTCTCGTAAGCGTTCAAAGACAAAACTATCCCTTGAACCTTAAGTTATAATTATTATAAAACCGTAAACGTTGAATCAGTATCTTATCTAAACAAAGAAACAGGGCAAAAACTTCGCAAGGGTCAGCCGATGGTCCCCCCTCCCACTTATATGCAACTCTTAATTGCAAACATGTTTGGTCGGTGATACTCTACTCGAAAAAAAATTGACGATAGGAATGATGTTAGGGACTGCTATTCTATTGTTTGGTGGAGTTACAGAGGGCGATGATTCTTGACAGGGCAGAATTAATGACGGCTAGATCGATGGTTACCACAGGCGAGGACGCTGGTTGTTCTGGTGATGGTAGCAGCGGCGATGCCGCTTATCGCATGTCAACGCAACTCTCGTGTGACACAGGTCTTACGAGGCAATGGCGGTGGAGAGTAAAATGGGGCGGTGATGTTGGTGGGTGGATGAGAGGGGACGGGAATTGGAGCAGGGGAATTGATGGGGACAGCAACGGTGGTGGTAGTGGTGAGGCAGATAGAAGTGGCGTTAGCAGTGGAGAGTGAGGGGTGGCGGTGGAGATTGAGGTGGGCGTGGAAAGTGAGGTGATGGAAAGACAAAAGGCAACGGCGCTCGAGAGTGAAATGGGGCGGTGGCGTTGGCCAGTGGATGGCGGGAAAGGGATCGGGGATTGGGGCGGTCGAAGAAGAGGTGAAAGGGACGGAGACGGGTACGGTGGCGGTGGCGGTGAGGAGGAGATTGAGGTGGAAACTTCGGTGGCGGCGGCGGCGGCGGTGGCGGAGCAGTGCGGCGGCGCGTTCCCGCAACTCACAGCGGGTAATTGCGCTGGCAGGGCGCGAGGCGCGCCGCCGCGGGCGCAAATTGCTATCATCTGCCGTCTTTTGCATATAATCACGTGGCGGCCTCGCGGCGCGGCGCGGCGGCCGAGGTGCCGACGGCGGCGGCTGCAGTGGCAGCGAGGGCTGCGGAGACAGGCGAGCGTGGAAGTGCGCCGGGGCAACGGAGGGCGAGCGCGCCAAAGGATGTGGCACGTGGCGGTGAAGCGAATCTTAGATCAGCACGAGCTCTTGGCTGCGAATTCCTAAAGAAGAAATCTACGAGATACGGGGATTTGTAGTGTATCAGTGAGGTGGCCGCAGTGAATGTTTGTGAAGTAATGCAATGGGAAGGTGAAACCAGATAAAATAAACATTGCTTTGGTCGCATTCATACGAAGATATGATGCTAAGAAGATTCCAAGACGGTCTTGACGAGACATAATAGTACTAGTATATGGTGTACAAAATGGAAATTTAGGGATCAGGAAAAATGCGGTAGTAGTTTTCTAACTTGTGCTCAAGTACATGATAATGAAACTGCAACGTGAAGAGTTTTAGGGAATAATGGAAGAAAAGAAACGTCATTGCCTTGAAAAATCTTATCTGGTACAAAACAGCAGAAGAACACAGAAGTTGTCTAAAGTACTCTGTCGTACACTTGATATGCATTGAACATTATATTATGGTGACGCAGTGTTTACTGAAACGTATAAGATTAAGAATTATTTAAGATTATTATTATTATTATTATTATTATTATTATTATTAATCGTAACTCCCTCCCTTCTTTGTCCTAGACCGCTCTCTTATCGATTATCTGATTGAGGTTGAGAATTACATCAAAAACTTAGAGATGCAGAGAAACGACAAAGAACGGATGAGGAATGCGGAGAAATACCTCAGCCGCTGCCCGGAACTAGAAACAGTTTGCGGTGGCGTCGGCGGCAACTGTCCGTGGGAATGCTCACAATTCGGCATGTTCACGCCATTTTCCTCACTCTCGCTGCCCTCCCCTTCTCACCCCTCCTCCTCACCCCTCCTCCTCACCCCTACTCCTACCTCCACCCCCGCATGACCAGTCATCCCGAGACTCCGTGGAGGTGTATATTTTATGTTGCACAAAGGCAGATGAAAAGAGCTTTTCTGGCGTGATTGAAGTAAAGAGGGGCAAAATTGTAATTTTAAATCCATTAAAGTTGTATACACTTAGCTGAAACCGAGAGATGGACCTGTTTTAAGGGGAGCGAGTGCAATGTTAGAAATGTCGACTCAGCACCGGCCGGCCACTGTTCTCTTTACACGATCCATTTTAGTGCTTCTCGGCAGCTTTTGGGTAATCTTTCACGTCTTCTACTCAAGATTTGTGTGGGAACGGCAGACGTCATGGTGAGGTGACGTACCTCTGCGCCTTGTTATCCTCAGACTGCTTCACTGCTCTTACAATTGGTTAGTCGAACAAGTGCGTCTTAAGACGACCACGAGAGGATAGTTTGGGTGGAACATGACGAAGTTTCAGTAAAATGGTTTTCGCCTTGGCACCTCGAGGTGGAATTACGTGTCTCGCTCGGAGGTTAAGGACCATTGTGAAGTGACAGTAATTGGCACTTTGGATATAAAAGGATGGATAGACATAAGCAAATAAGCGAAATACGAGAGAGGTTCAGCCAACGTGAAGCATGTTACATCGTGAGGGTTAGATGCGAATAATGATTGCTTGCAAAGTTCTCAGAAAAGTGATAATAGTAAAATGTATTTATTAGTATTACATTCGCATTTTCTTTGGATTTAAATGTTAGTGTTGATTTTCACGCATTATTTAAGCCATCAAAGAACATTTAAATATATATTTTATTGACATTCATAGTACGACTGATTTTAGAATGTACAAGAAAACATAGAGTACTGTGGTTCTGCACTGCATCACCTGCTTCAAATTATCCCTTAGCAAATTTATCGCCCTGAAGGATAAAGATGTGGAAAAAACATCAATTGTGTCTTTTGGGGTATATCTGCAGGGATCGTTGATATCTTGCATACGCTAATGTTAATATGAACTGATTTTGTGTATCTATTCTCTTACAATAACAGTGAAGAGTAACCATGGAAATGCGGGTACTTATTGTAATATAAAGAGATAATCAATTAATTTAAAAGAGGAAATATTGACAAACATAAATGGCGATAAATCCACCGATTTGACAATCCTGAGAAAAATATAATGACATTGTAACCAAAAAGGCGATTTCAGGTTCCTTATGCAATAATTCTGATGGCATTAGGTCAAAAATAAGATAAAAATATATAAATTGATAAAAAGAAAACAATGATTCACAAAATATAATATATTTAATGAGTCGAAAATATTGAACATCACACGTCCTTTTTTTGTATGTACTTGGATTCGAGATGAAAAGTAAAATGACAGTCTGATAGCTTTATCAAATCGCGACGGAGGGTGCCGAATTAAGCTTGAATGTTGAATGAGTTGATTGTGATTCGAAAACTCTACTAATTAACCATTCAAATTAAATAAATTACTTGGTGCAGAGTGACAAAAGCAAACAAAATAAACGCCAAAGTTTTTGTTTCGAAATACCTATATCAACTGTGACGAATTCACGGGGAAAGGGCATGTGGGCCAACCCCCCCCTCAAATGCCTAGAGAATAGGTTTGTTACCTTTTTTATTTGTCGAAATTTATTTAAATGTATATTTATGTTAGAATTATGTAAATATCTAAAAATGATATTGTGTGGTGTCTTATGTACACTACAATATTATAAATATAATAACAAATATGTTTATTATTTAACAGAAATTTATAAAACGCCCCCCCCTCAAAAATCCCCTAAATATCGAATATGTATTTCCAAGAATTTATTGTCCAGAATTCAATCTCTCACATTAGCAGATCGGGACTCGCAAACGACCGGGTTGTATATTTTAGAGTTTCAGGCTTCTTATATTTTAAACTATTTACAAGTTTCTGTATTACTGCTAGTTGATTGTGATGCTAAATCAATACGTTTTGTTGAAAAGTAAGAAATACAGGAGCTTAGATGCCGCAAATGTGCACAGTCTGCTCTGGGTGCAATAAAAATCTCATCAGAGCTGCTCCAGCGAACAGACCGTTGGACTGACGCACGCCCCGGGAAGAACGGTTCGTCATGACGCATTCCGAAGGCAATCAAACGTGTTTGTGCATCACGCATTTTGCCCGTGTGTGCGTTCCACAGTCCAGTCATCGCCACCGCAACAGCCATTCACTGATCACTCCACCCCAAAACCGCCCCCACCCAACTACCGCTGTCGTCCTCTCGGGCGCCGATTCATTCCCGCACTGCTCCCTCACTCCCTGCCATCTCTTCCATTCTACCTCCTCATATCATCCTCTCCCTCTCACCCTTTCCCTTTCACGCCCATTCTCTACCCTACTCTTTTCCCTTTCCACCACTTCGTGGTCCATTATCATTCCCGCCCCTTCTCGTGCTGTCGTATTCCCATCCATACTATATCATATTCTCGCGTTTCACACACTGCCTCTTCCCACATCGTCCCTTGCACATTCCCTCTTCCCCCATTGTCAGCTTCGATACGCCCTCCTAACTTTCATCCCGCCGCCTCTGCCGCCTTTATTATCGCTTCCTCTAACATTCCCGCTCCTCCCCCGCCCTTCCTTCCTGTCACCCTCGACACCGTTTTCACTAACCCTCCTGATTCCAGACCCCACCTTCGATTCCATATTCATCCCCACTTTCATTGTGGTATTGCATTCGTTTCCCAATCTCTCTCCGCCCCATCCCCATCCTGCCGGCACCCTCATCATCATCTTCATCATCATCATCATCATCATCAAACCGTCACCGCCACTCTAGCTGTCCACGTTCACCACCGTCGCCAAAGCACAACGCCCCACCACAGTCTTAACTTCTCATCACGTTTCCTCGGTGATCTTCGCTAATTCCTCTCTCCGCCCTCGTCCTCGCCCCTCCGCTCCGCGTAGCGTCTGCGGTGCGCACGAATTCCCGCATTGACATTTGTAGGCCACCTCGGAGCACCTGACGCCGCCCCGCCCCCGCCCCCGCCCCCAGCGCCAACGCCTCCGATCCCGGGGCCGCGCCAGGTGTCAGTTGGCGGCGGCGGAGGTCCGTTCGTCTGGGAGCCAGTCATTCTGCGGGGGCAGCTCCTCTGCAGTAGGGTCTCTTGCCTGGGTTCCGCAGAAGGGTCGTAGCACCTACAAATAAACTGAGAATAACGGCTAAAAATATAAGTACGGATATCTCTAATAAATGTGTTTGATGGAGAAACATCCACGAAGGAAAGGCAATATTTGTTTACAAATTAGGAATCGAAAGGCATCTTATTACATAACGAGGCTGGCTAATTTTAGGTTAAAGACGAGTGTGATAACCACATGAGTAAAGGTACGAATATCGTACCTTCAATCCACTTAAAAAAGTTGTTGACTCATTTTCAGAAACGTGACAGTAATGTTCTTGCAGTGATATTTTATCTGGTAATTTGTAATTTTTCTATTGTTTCACTAATATTCTAGCTTAAAATCCAGGGTTTCCCAACAACAAAATATTTATTATGAAACTGATCTCAATTTCGGCAAGTGTGACTTAAAGTAAAGAAAATGAATTAAATATATTAGGGAACCGAACCACATACACGACAATATTGAGAGGAATTACCTTACAGGTCCCGATTCAATGGTCGGGGCGTCTCAATTCCAAGATTCTTTACTTGAAAATAAGCCCATACGACCCCCAACATGTATACCCAAAAGAGGGCGCGAAATAACACTAAATAAATACAAAGGTAAACTAATAACTAATAATAATATGTAAATTATATTAAATCTCATCTGCATGTTCCGGCATCCGAGTGTTGCTATGGCGGTAGCTTAGGCATGATCTCACCTGACTTCGGATAGCATGGTTTCGATAATGCATTTTCAAAACTCCCGTTTCTACATATATTTCAATTTTACATGCGAGTATACATCAATGACTTTATCATAGAGGATGATCTCCAACATGTGCTCTGCCCCCCTGCGTGCAGCGAGAGCAGTGCACTCCCCTCGCTCCGTGAGTCGGCACCTCGGCAGCCGGTAATGCAACCCGCACGACTGCCGCTGGGCGCTCTCCGCCTGTCACGACCGCGCCCGCCGCCCGCCCCGGAGAAAGGCGCGGCGGTGAGTGACAGACGCGAAGCGGTGCTACCATATTGGCGCATGCTTGGATATGTCTTCTCTCTCCTCTCTCTCTTTTCATTTTTCTCTCTCACGCTCTCTCCAAGTTGCTCACTCGCACTGTTACTCTCTCTCCCTCTCTCCATCTTCCACTCTCTTTCTTTCGTTCACTCTCTTAATCTTTCTCTCTCGTCCTCTCTCCAGTTTTTTCTCTCTCGCCTTCTCTCTAGTTTTTTCTCTTTCACCCTCTCTCAGTTTCTCTCTCTCACCCTCTCTCCATCTTTCTCATTCTCCCGTTTTCTCTCTCTCTCTTTCCATCATTCTCTTTCGCTCTCTCCGTTTTTCTCTCTCCATGTCACTCCATCTTTCTTTTCTCTCTCTCTCTCTCTCTTCTATCTCTTTCTAACAAACTTTTACCCCCTCTCTTTCCCTTTCTACTCACTTCTTACTCTCTTATAATGAATATGGCAATATCCTAGCCTTCCCTTCGTTCGTTTGTTTCCGACCTTTCCCTATTAAATTTATTTTTGCGTGCAATTCTCCTCCCTAACGTCTTCTATTCCTACATTATCATCATTATATCTATCTCTATCTTTACCACTGATCCCTTTCCATTCCCATTGGCTTAGTATTTTCCTCTAAATCGTCTCCATTAATTTCCCGTTTTCCAACTTCTCCAGCACCCTTTGATCGCATGTTTCTATGTTCCCACATCATCTTCACAAATTTAAGCTTTCTGCCTTCCTCTTTCCCCCTGTAGAACCTACATCTTTTCTTGTTCCCTATCGTAAACCTCGTTAATATATTTCTGTCTTCGATTTTTGCTCCTTCAAGGTTTCTCGGTAAAAAAATATTTCCTTGTAGAAATCGTTATCCTTGGACTGTTTTGTCTTAAATCACTTCTGATGTTGCATTTCCTTCGCCCTCTTTTAATCTTCTTCATATTAATTTTTCTCATTTTCTCTTGAAAATTCTGTACATCGTTAAGAATACCCTACTTCATCCATAAATCTCTCCCACGTAGATCTCATTCATTCATAGTGTCTCCTAC
The DNA here is from genome assembly GCA_031308135.1 of Acheta domesticus. Lineage (NCBI taxonomy): Eukaryota > Metazoa > Arthropoda > Insecta > Orthoptera > Gryllidae > Acheta > Acheta domesticus. Next base: position 68,367,798 of record JAHLJT010008756.1, read on the forward strand.
ATCAATTTCCTGCATTTTTCTTTCCTCTTCTTCTCCACTTTCTAGATCCTCTTTTATACGTAAATACTATACCCCTGCCTTTTCCATTAACTTTTCCATATTTACGTTTTAATGTAATTAATCATACATATTTATAAGAGAGGAAGATTTGATAATCCAGAAAGCTACAGAGGCATTACCTTAATATCAAGCAAGAACAGAATCTATGCTGAGATACTGAGAAAAAGACTGTAGTAAGTGTCAGAAAAGAAGGGAGATTTAAGATTACACTAAACCCCAACGTATATGATTCCGGTAGGCACGGACTGTTCATTACATCCAGGAAATTTTTAGTACCTTACCGGGATCGTACACGTGGCCTGTTAATCATCAGTGCACTCCATCAGAAGGTGTTACTTTAGCGCTCACCAATGCCGGTTTTAGTTAACAGCGTTTAGCATTATATTTTATTGTAATATTCAAAAATATAATTTTCAGGTGAACTATGTCTCTTTTAATGTATCTAGTAGATAAATGTAATTTTGGCTCTAGACATCAGAAAGATTATTTCTGGGGTTCTCCGACCTCTGTAATATTCATTCCAACCTCTGTAATATTAAAGTCGACACGAAGTCTTCCAACAATGACAAATTCACTTGTAATCGTAATGTAAGAGAAACAACATTTTATAATACGTCTTCTGTTGCCCTAATATGACTTATAATTTCCTCGCAATAATAATAATTATTACTATTTTCTACAATGATTTTATTTACTTACAAACACTTCAAATACACGAATATTCACAATTGAGCAATATTCTTAACGAATTTTCACAAATTCAACGAGAAAAAGTATTAAGCTGTAAACGATGGAATACAAGTACGCGGTCATAATCATCGTAAACAGTTTGCTGAATTACTCGTAAATGAAATCATACACAGATGCTCGATATTGAATGTTATTAAACCTTTTAATAAACACAGTAAAATTAAAATCTTTTATAACGGTTATTTTATACCTAAACAAAATATTTGAGTAGTTTAGATTTGCGATACCTATGCACATATTCTCAAAGCTCCTTTTTATGTTCTAGGACAATTACTTTTTCCAGCGGTCAATTTGAATCGTAGACGAATTGATTCCTTGCTTTGGGAAATTTATTCTAAAATTGTGTTTTCTTGACTTTAAGGGACACGTTAAAAAGAAATAATTTTTACGCAATGTCGTACGTAATGCGTTCTCAAGTTCCTGTTGGGTAGGATTTCTAAAGAAAGATTCTTGGGACATTTAACACGTGTATAAAATTTGCATTTCACCGAGTGATGTGGATTTAGCCTGGAGTTGACTTCATCTCCTTGAAGTGTTTATGAGCGAGAAGTCAACGCAGTGACCTCTACCGCCCTGCGAGAGCATCGTTCCTCTGTGCTCGCAATACCTTCACTTCACCTTGGGGCTGTCAAGGCGTCTCGTGAGCGGGCTAATATTTATTCTCTTTTGTCGCAGATGTGTGACTGCGAATCCAGGAGTTACGTCAACAGCTCATACCACTACCTTGTTTCCCCGTTTCCCGGCTACGACGGTGTGCGTTGGAATTTTTACTGGTGAGTTCACGTCTCATTGATTTTGCTGTGTCTTTACATTTTATTGATATCTCATGGTGAATGAGAATATCGTTGTACGAACACAAGTAGCTAATCATATTCTTATGTATAATATTTTATGGAATCCTCGCTGTTTGTTCATGATACGAGTAAAAAATAATTGTATTTTCAACGCGATTTGTCTCAGTGGCATACAATCATGTATGATATTACAAAATTAGAGTAATATTTACAGATCTTTAAATGAATGTCGTCACAACGTGTTGCCAATGTTATACGATAGTTATCCCGTGAAATGTCTAAAAATAACTGATGCTGTTTAAATGTGAATAATTCTTTTAAATGGAAAGGTGGTGAATGAATCATAAAATAGTATTCATGGATTTTTATTAACTTATATGTCTTGTAATGGAAAGTAAAGATTAAATTATAATACTCTAGAGCAATCGTAAAAGGAACAAATTATTTGTTCAAACACTGGTGTTAGGAATTTCTTTTGATTCGCAAAATGAAACTATTGCGAGTAGGTAGAAAACTAGTAGATAGAAAGAAACACGAGATAGAATTATATGAATGATTTGGTTCTTTATCGGAGCAACATGCTATTAGAGCTATATTCAACTTATTTTTTAGGAATTAATATTAAAACTAAGTGATAGTACCTTCAGAGCAAACTGTGTGCACACTCCACTACACACGCAAAGAATAGGAACGTTAAGGGGCATGAAACGTCTCTGCGTAGAACATTCTTTATTCCAACATTTTCTACTCTGCATCGCACGATTTGTTTGGAGATAGCAGCGCTGCTCCGACCCGCGAAGCCAGCTACACTAGTATGCCGGGCGGGAACCTATGTCGAATGGCGGCGGCGGCGTTTGTTGGTACCCGTTGGTGAGGCGGTGTCAAGGATACATGCTTGTGGCATGTCCATGATGGCAAAGGAGGCTATGTCCAGGATGGCGGTAGTGGCAACAGTAAATGTGGTGGAAAGGTGTTTATATATATATATATATATATATATATATATATATATATATATATATATATTTGAGCTAACTCCGACACCGTGAGACCAATCCCCATAAAAGTTGGCACTTGTACAGGTTTTTTTCACCCAGTTTTATGGGCTGTTAAATCTGTTGCAACTCCACCACATGGCCCTGTACAACAAATATAAATATTTACGTCAAATGCAACCCACAACGCATTCGGTAGGATTTTGAATCTATATCGTTAAATAACTCCTAAACAATGCGTTCTATGGCCTTAAAAACTAAAACTTTGAGGCCACTCATCATAATCTACAGGATCAAACCTTCTTGAACCTTCTATTACATTTTTGCTGGTCTGGGTCTTCCTGATATTACCTCACCCACTCAGAGATGTGCAGAATCTGCAATTAAATGTGAATGAGAGGACAGGGAGCGGCAGATACAGACAGGGACAGGGTAAGGGAAGGAGGAGAGACGGTGATAAATGGGAAAGAGGAAGATGAAGGGCAAAACAACGTCTGCCGGGTTTTTCTAGTTGATTATATGTGCCCACACACTGCTCATTGAAATGGATGCGCCAGTGCCAAGAATAGGGCAGGCTTAACCGGATAAGATAGTGAGAGCGCGAAACAAGGCGATGGCGAGGTTGATGGTGATGGTGAAGTTGATAGCAATGGCGAGGTTGATGGCGATGGCGAAGCTGACGGCGATGGAAAGGCAAGGTTGACGGCAAGGGAGTCGACGAGACAGACGACGAAGCAGTCAACGAGGGAGTAGACGAGGGAAAAGGCGAAGTGGACGGCGAAGTGGACGGAGAACTGGACGGCAAAGTGGACGGCGAAGTGGACGGCGAAGTGGACGGCGAAGTGGACGGCGACGTGGACGGCGAAGTGGACGGCCATGTTTACGACGAAATGGACGCGTACGGTGGCGACAATTGTTGGCACACAAACGTTGAAGATTTGTGGAGATGACGAAGAAGACTCCGACAAAGATGGCTTCGGTGGTGGCGATGACATTGTGGCAGAAGTGGAAGTGGCAACAGAGGCGGTGGTAGCGCTGGCGGCGGGGGCGGCGGCGCCGCCAGTGGCGTGCGGCTCGCTCTCCCATGCAAATGTAGCGCGCGGCGCGCCGTACAATGGGCCACGCGAGCGAGCTACGGCCGCGCGCCTCCGTGTACCATTGAGAGCCCCGCCAGCGCTGGCGGCGGCGGCGCCGGACGGCGAGGTGTCCGGGGCAGCGGGGTCGTGTACACGCGGCGGAGGTTGGTGCACGAGTGGACAAGAAGAGGGGGTGACACAAGGAAGTATGGACATCGTGCTGATGGTGGTGGTGGTGGTGGTGGTGGGAGATTAGGTAAACGGTGGTGATAGTAATAACGGAGGCGATGTTGGCGTTGACTGTGCGGTGTTGACGGCGGCCGCGGGGGCGAGCTACGGTTTGGTTATGGGCCGAACTTTGAACCATGTTTGGTCAATTTTCTTTGATATCGATGGATTCTGGCACTACAGAGGGTACGATGATAAGTCTGAACCTCCTGGATGTCGCGATCGAGGCAATAGCGCCTTCAGGGGAAGTTTGGTAAAATTCTCAATGTAGGCTTCAAAGGTGGCATGAGTAGGATTGTTGTTTTCCAGGCTAATGAGCCTATAGCTGGAAGAATTTCTAAATGTTTCGCCCATTCCTCCGGCGGACGTCTTCTTTGTTCGTTTAGTGTCGGATGAAATGTTTTGCTCCACATCTCGACGGTGACTGGCAGCTGGTGACTGGTGGCACTGACATCTTCTTTTCCAGTGTTTTTCTCTTAGCCTGTTATCCGAAAAAAACACCGGTGTGTAGTAAGGTGGAGGGAGACTACGAACTTTCCAAGGTAGAGTGAGGTTAGGGCTACGCTGGCGGTGGGTGGCTGTGGCGGTGTCGGTGTCGGTGTCGTGGGTCGTGGTACGGCGGGCAGCGGGGTCGTGTGCGAAGCCCGCTTCTCCATGACCCCAAGGACCCTGTTGCCACTGCGTTGCCGAGTATGCCGCCGGCGCCTCTGTCCTTTGTGTACACGTCTGTATGAACTTGATTGCGTGTGCCGTCGGCTGCATGCGCCCAGGAATTACAGGGATGTGTTTTCATTATTTGAGACAGTGGCTTATTCCTTCTTCTTTTCGTGATAGATGTACAATATTTCCATATAGAGACATATCTTACTGCAGCAGAAATCTCGTTCAGAAAAAAATCAGAAATGTTTATTCTATTGTGTTTAAATTTGCAATAAAACTGAACACTTAGGTATTTTACGCATGGGAATATATTATATTTAATCTGTAAGCACTGTCGTGAATATGAAGTTGAATTAAAAACAGAAATAAATTAGTTTTTCTTTAATTCTTGATTCCTCGCAGCTTTTATAGTTAAATATGGTGGTTCATGTATGAAATTTTGAAAAAAAAATGTGGAGAACCGTAAGTGTTTTCTTCCTAGTAGCTTAGTACTTACATATTAGGTATTTCAAGATCATTTGTGGAAATCATTTTATAAGTAAAATATTAGTGTTGTGTTCCTGACTGCAAATCGATTTAAAACAATGCGTCTCAGGCCTATGTTTCCAGGACAATACACGTTTAGAGATAAATAGTTGAAAAACCTACATTGTGGCAACTTCGAAGATCATGAAAAAAACTATAATTTGCATTCATTATTTTCAACCGAATTTTGTAGGAAGAGAAGGCATATTTTATCTTTTAAATGGAAAACGGACCCATGTGCATCGTAAACTATTTTAATACAAGGTCGATGCCTCTTCCACCAAACCATCCGCACATCATACACTACAAATCATTAATGTAAGAAAATAATCAGAAGAATGTGCGGAGATAATTTTACAAAGAGATGGCATTCGGTTTAAGTGTAAGGTGAAGAAGACTTTATATATTGTATCTAATTATATGTTGTTAGTCATATTTGGATTCTACTAATCGGGGAATGAATAAGTGAGTAACTTCGAAACGTAATTTCTTGTGAATATTACGAGAAAATAACTTAAATACCGGGTGTTCCAGAGGGCGTTTCCACTGTTTGATCTTCAACAACTCCAACAAAAATTTTAAAAAATATGTTTTTTAGTCACAGTGGTGTTCATTTAAGATGTTTAAAATGTCATACATTGGCAGAAATACATCGTCTACACCGTTGTGGAACAGATCGACAGATACGTGATGCGGTTTCCATAGGAATGGATTCACAAACAGTCATGAGAGCCGCTCTCATGTCATTCAGCGTACGCAGTTTTGTGGCATAAACAGTGTTCTTCAGAGTTCCCCACGGAAAAAGTCTAAGCGTTAGATCGAGAGGGCTGGGTGGATACTCGATACTTCCCCGTCGGCCTATCCACCTCTCAACAAATGTTTAATCGAGGAATTGCCGCACGTTTTGGTGGTAATGTGCCGGTGCGCCGTCTTGTTGAAGAAAACAATCTTTACCTGGGTAGAGGTGATGATCAGCTGGCACAATTGCTTCCCGCAACCTGTAAAGATAAACAGCACCTGTCACTGTTCCTTCAAAAAAGAATGACCCTACAAGTCTCCTGACAGACATACCACACCACACTGATAATTCAGGAAGATTAACAGCTCGTTCTTCCACAAACTTGGGATTTTCTTTCGCCCAGTACATACATTTGTGGTGATTGAGAGTTCCATTCAATTTAAAAGTCACCTCATCAGAACAATGAAATCAGTCAACTGTTTATTATCACACATCCATTCCAAATTTGGAGACACCTATCCGGATCGTCCTGATTTATGCGTGAAGCAATTTTGGAATGTAGAATTTCCACTTTTCTTGGTGTAAAATGCGGTGGATACTAGACTTGCTTACACCTGACTCTCGCGAAGCTTGCCGTAAGGGCTTCTTTGGGGATCTTAAGAAACTTTGTTCCACTGCATCAATCCCTCTCTCGTTTGATACTGATTTCTTCCTGCCACACCGCCCCTTCTTCACATCACACACAATACCATCCCTCTCAAACTTGACGCGTAATTGTTATACGTGACGTTGGCACAGCATTAAATTCTGCCCGCCATCGTCTTTGCACTTCTTTCATGTTCTCGCATTTCCAATAGTACTTTACAATCCACTTCCATTGCACAAAGGAAAGGTTTCCAGCCATCTGGTCAGTTACTTGTCACTGTTGGTTAATGAACCGAAACAAGAGAATCAATATAGATTTCTAACAATCAATAATCGTCATTATTCTAGACAAAACTTTGTCACGTTATCTGAAAAATTATATATGTTATTAAGATCCAAACATGCCATGCTCGACATACTGAAGTCAATACGTTTTTTTCATAATAATTTTATATATTTAATATTGAAGTTAGAGATATTTGGAACTTTATGAAGAAAACTTACAGAAACCAAGTAAGTTTGCCCAAAATATTGAAGTTTTATTTATACACATTCACACACATTCATTATTTCCAGAAAGTATGGTTAGTTCTTTTGTTGTGGTAGAGAAGCAATAAAATAAATTACAATTTACGTGAAATTTTGAGATGGAAATATACTGACAAATTAAAATTATCAAATGCTAGTTATAATATTCAGTATATTTTGCGAAATTTTTCATATATAAACAGGAATTTTCATATATGAAACAGAAATAAACAAAAATTAAAACATCAGCTGCTGCCTTGTAGTTTGGATATTGGTTTGTCAAAGGCTACGGGAAGAAAACCCAGAATTAAAAATTACCTGGCCCTCCAGGTTGGGGGTTAATGCTACGGGCTAACACCCTGTTCATTGGAAAAAAATTAAAAAATGTTGAACATACCTAATAGATTACACAATGGAGAAACAGTACCAGAAGATTGGAAGATAGGGTACATTTCAGTGATACATAAAAAAGGCAGGAAAGATGAATGTAAAAATTACAAAGGTATTACTGTCACCAGTATATTTAGCAGAGTATATGGAAAATTATTAAGTATTTTTTGGAAAATGATTTTAGGGATACAGAAGAACAGGCAGGATTTAGAGCAGGCAGATCTACAATAGATCATATATTTTGCTTACAAAAAATTATTGCAAAAAAAGTAGTTCGAGCACAACCTCTTTATTTAGTATTTATTGATATTGAAAAAGCTTATGATAGCGTACCGTTGATCAAATTATGGGATGCGTTGAATACAAGTGATATTAATCCAGTTTTAGTGAAATCCATTCAAGAATTGTATAAAAATTCATTTTCGAAAATAAAAATTGGACAATTTTTATCAACTGGTTTTGTAGCGAATAAAGGATTACGTCAAGGATGTTGTGTATCACCTACGTTATTTAAAATTTATATTGAAAACTGTTTACAAATTTGGAAGAAAAAATTTAATAAAATGGGGTTTACCTATAAATGAATGCACAATTTATACGCTACAATTTGCGGATGATCAACTGATAATAGCACAGGATTGGATGATGCAGAATTATGACTAGAAAATTAATTCAAGAATATGACAAGTGGGGTCTGAAAGTGAATATGGAGAAAACTAAATATATGGTAATTGGAGACAAGGAAAGTCAGAAAGAGTCAAAAAAGAGACGAAAATTAAAATATTTAAAACGATAATTAGAAGTATCTTGACTTATGGTTCAGAAGTTTGGACTTTAAATTCACAGTTAAAACAAAGATTATTGGCAACTGAAATAGATTATTGGAGACGATTTTCAAGAATTTCAAGAAAGGACCAAAATTCGAAATGTAATTATTAGGAAAAATATGAATATATCACATTCGATCATAGAATATATAAATAAAAAACGGCTAACCTGGTTCGGACACATAAAAATGAATGGAAGAATGGAGATTACCCAAATTAGTGTTTATTGGGAACGAAGTGGAAAAGGGAAACGTGGAAGACCACCTGTATCATGGAAACAAGAAATCGTAAATGTATTGAAAGAAAAAAGTATAAACGAAGATGAAAGCTACAATAGAGAACAATGGAAGAAATTAATTAAGTAAATTATTAAAATTTGTATTATTAATTATATCATTATTGTTGTTGTTAATATGGAAATGTTAATTATGTAATTATTAGGAAACCGGAAAAAATGTAAAACATTTCAAAACCCGGAAATATATATATATATATATATATATATATATATTATATATATATATATATATATATATATAAGATCCAAACAATGTAAATCCCTTTCTGGGACACTCTGTAATTGTGTAAATTGATGAATTCTGTGAAGATGATATTTTACTACATTTTTGTAGAGCTACTTATTTTCGAGAAACTTGGGAGAGCAATGTTAATAAGTTGCAATGTTTAAAAATAAACTATTTCTACCTGTTCCACATGTTTTTCTTTCAGGGGTTTGGACATTACAAATAAACAACTGGCGATTTAATACTTACAAAAACCTGTAGTAGGAATTATTGACATTTAAATTTTGAAAGGATGTTATGTTATTAAAAAAATGGTTCCATTCGTACTTATGTTTGAGGCATTATATTTGTTCACAGACTGACGCACGGACAGAGGGACGGATAGACAGACGGACAGACTCACGGACGGACGTTTTGGTTTCAGTTGGCTTTTCGGCAAGAAGGACTGCACAAATCAAGGATTCTGGGTACGCTACGTGTTAGAGGATTGTTTTCTTAATTTAGGAACTGTTTTTATCCTCTTTTTCGTTATCGGGTCGGGAATGAATTTTTTTCTACCAAAAATTCGCCGTTTTTTTGCGCATTACATAACTTTCCCTATACTATGTATATATCTCCGTATATACGTACGTATACGGGAAAGTAAAAAGTACGAGCCGACCGGTATTGCCGTGTGTTCAACTCCCTAGAATCGACTGGTGGTTAAAGCAACTGAAAATACATACGCCAACTATTTGACACGTGTTCTTTAAAGTTCATGGTGCAAAGCCACCTTCTGTGGTCTAAAGTAACCCCAAGTGACTGTTGTAAATTTAGAATTAATGGTGGATGAAATATATCTTTAAGGAAATTTTGATAGCATGAATCGAGGAAAACGATATGTTTGATCTAAATTGAAAGTGCGGATCTGTTGTAAATCGTACAATGAGTTGGAAAATTTAAGACTTTGTGAACAAATCATAGATTGAAATGCTGAAAGGAACTTTGTTTGCATTGTTGATATGGAAACGTATGGAGACAAAGTAATGAAGATGTATAAAATACATATTCAATGATGAAACTCAAAATCTTTTCTTATAAATACACCTATCACTCCCTCCCTCGAATTCATTACAATAATAATCAATATCAATCAAATCCATTACCACCTTACAGTTGCGTATAAGCCTCCGAAGTATTAATTTCCCGCTGACATATTTTAAAAGCATATTTAACAATACAACAAATAAAATCATACTGCTCGGAGATCTAAATTGTAAAAATCAAATCTGGGGAAGTCTTAATAATAATCCAAATGGTATAAAATTACACAAATTTATTGCTAATCATAATCTTCAAATTCATGCCCCTAATGAACCCACGTATTATTCATATAATGAAAATATCATCCCAGATATTTTAGATATACTAATCACACAAAACATAAACCTTCCAATTACTCAAAACGTATTACCTGAGCTTGATTCAGATCATTATCCAGTTATTATAAACATTTATTTCCAACTCTCATATCACCTATTCTAACTCTTCTCCTATATTCCAAAAAGTAAATTGGAATAAATTTACATTAAATATTGAAAACAGCATTCAATTCCCACAAATATATTATCAACTGATGACATAGACTCGTACATCACTTATTTCACGGATGCAATAAATCATAATTTACACATAAGTTCTAAATATATACCAAAACTAATTTCGTAAATTATAAACCTCTACCTTTACCTATTATTAACCTTATTAAAACTAAGCACTTCCTAAGACGATTCTGGCAACAAACCAGGCGTAAAGATATTAAAACTAAACTAAACAAAATATCTAGGATTATAAAATCTAAACTGGAACAACATAAATTCAATGAATACAAAAACTTTATTAAACAAATTCATCCCCAATCAAAAAAGCTCTGGTCAACTCTTAAAAGAATCTGTAAAGAAAAAACATCTATTCCAATCCTTAAGCAACATTCCACTACAGCAATAAATGACTATGACAAAACTCAATTACTAGGTCTTCATTTCCAAAATACGTTTACTCCTAATTCAACTACTAATATTCACTTTTACAATCTTGTTAGCAATTTTCTCTCTCTTCCAAATTTTAATGTTCCCCAAAATATTGATTATATTTCCCCTTCTGAAATTCATTCAATTATTAAAACACTAAAAACTCGCCAAATCTCCAGGATTGGATACTATCAATAATCAGACACTCAAGTCACTTGGTAAAAGATCAATTGCTGCTTTTACTTCTATTCTAAATTCCGCATTGAGATTTAATTACTTTCCAACTACCTGGAAAACAGCAATCGTACTTCCTTTTTGTAAACCACAAAAAGATCCTAGAAACCCATCGAAACTACCGACCTATTAATTTACTTTCCTCTCTTTCCAAGGTATTTGAAACCCTTATACATCACAGATTATTACACTTCACTACAATTAACAAAATTATTCCTCCCACTCAATTTGGCTTCACTCCTCAGCATGCAACTACTCATCAACTTTTAAGGCTAACAGAACATATTGAAAACTCCTTTCACCTAAAACAGCATACTATTGTATTATTACTGGATATCGAAAAAGCGTTCGACAAAATTTGGCATCATGGTCTTATTAATAAATTATTCCAAAATGGAATTCCTACTTATTTGTTCAAAGTAATTCAAAATTTTCTTTCTAATCGCACTTTTCGTGTTCAAAATTAATTCCTCTTTTTCTCAACTATTTTCAATTGGCGCGGGCGTGCCCCGAGGGTCCTGTCTATCTCCTCTTCTTTTTAACATCTATCTCTCTGACATTCCCAACTTTACGTACTCAGAATTAGCCCTTTTTGCTGATGATACTGCATTCTTCATTAGTCATAAAAATTTAACAACTGCCAAAAATAGACTACAATCCGACCTTCTGCTTTATACAAATTGGACTTCTAAATGGCAGATTAAAATTAACATGAATAAATGTCAAGCTAAAATCTTCACACTCTGTAAACCAATCATCCCTGCAGAAATATTAATTCTTGATCAAGCTATACCCTGGATATCACCCAACACACCTATTAAATATCTTGGACTCCTCTTAGACACTAAACTTAAATGGAATGCCCATATTAAAAACATTATACATAAAACTAACACTAAAATTTATAAATTACACTCCCTCATTAATTATAAATCACATATAAACATTCACTCAGCAAAATTAATATATACCACAATTATTCGTCCTACCTTTACTTATGCTTGCCCCATCTGGTCCAATGCTGCCAAAACCCATATTAATAAATTACAAATTCTCCAAAATAAATTCATCAGGAAAATATTTCACGCACCCTGGTATATTCCCAACTCTCAACTTCATAATGAACTGAAAATTGACACTATCAACTCCCTAATTCGTTCACAAAGCCTTAAATTTTTCAACTCCTTAGGTGACTTACAACAGACCCGCACTTTCAATTTAGGTCAAACATATCATTTTCCTCGACGTATACTATCAAAATTTCCTAAAGATATATTTCATCCACCATAATTACTACATTTACAACATATTATCCTTCTATTCAAAATCTTTTTTACAAACTTCTTTTATTTTCATAGCATAACCTTTTCAAAAATTTAATTGTTAATAATTCCTACTACAGGTTCCAGTGAGTATCAAATCGCCAGTTATTTGTTTGTAATGTCCTAACCCCTGAAAGACAATATGTCGAACAGGTAGAAATAAATTCAAAAAAAAATGATGTAACGCACAAAAGGTAAGGAAAGCTTGAGTAAGCACAAAAAGGCTTGTTTTAGTTATATTGTTATTATTTTCTATTTATTATTATTATTTATATTGATAATACTGTCAAGTGAGCCAGGCCCGTGAGACCCGGGCTTGGGTTAGGTGAATCCGAGGAAGGAAGTGGTCACTAGGCTGTGGGTTTGAAATCCACGTGAAACATGCTTCCTCCTCAGAATGTGACAGTGAGTGAATATGAATGCTACAGTGACGAAGATTTAGACGACAGAGGCGGAGAGACGGAGATATCCATGCCGACCCAAAATTTCAAGCCTCATGTGACTTAGATGAACCACACTTTTGTGGTAAGGGGATCTCAACAATCTTGTTTATAAATCAAAATTGTGCCGTAAATTAAAATGTCACTGAAATTGATCCTTACGTTAAAAGTATGAGGTAAAGTGAGGCCATAAAACGGTATTTTTAAAATATGTTTTTTGAATTCAGAAACCTAAAAGCCGTTTGTCAAAATATCAAAAATGAGTATTTGATTACTTCCAAAAAATACACACTTTTCAGAACAATATTCACCAGAAAATACAGGAAGTTGTAATATAATTGTGATACAAGAACTCGTTTGTCTGAAAAGTGATTTTTATAACTTAAGAAGCATTATTCTATATTTTGAAAAATACAAAACTCAATGTACAATTGATCCTTAATCTTAAAAAGTGGGACACGCTGACAATCATTACAATTGCGGCAGCTGACACAATACAAATTCTATTTATTACCCACAACGATGTGGAAAGAAAAACGAAATCAAACAAATTCTCTCTTGTTACTTCTGAACAGCTAACCTCCTGCCATGTGTATCTATAGTGTCAAAGTGACTTTGAGTTCTGAGACAAAGGATGCATCTTTAAATGTCATCTTTTCAAATAGTCCACCTGCACGTAGGTACGAGTAAAGCGGAGGTACGGAACGTGTTGTGAGAATCAAAATATGATGGGTCACTGACCCACTATGTGTACTCTTAGGTGGTCATGACGTCATGTGACAGTTGCATTCGTTCAAGTCATTGGGATAACATCAGCTGTCACAGTTCATAAACATCAAAGGCTGACGCGATGAAAATAAAATATACCATGTTGTTTGTAAAGAAAATTATAATTGACTATTCTAAAAATTTGAAATCATATACAATGTCATAATAAGAAAACGGCTTCATATGAAACGATTCATTTGTATTACCCGTAGCCTGGTAACTTTCCAGCCTGTAGTTACAACTATTTGAAAATACATTAAGAGAAATTTTGAGGATTCGGAAGGGTTTATAATTTTATTCTACTTATGTATCAAAATTAAACTCTTTAGGCATGAAATAAAAACGTAACATGAAACAGCAAAGTCGATTTTTATCTAAATAATTATAATAATGATGATGTTAAAATGATGAAATAAAAGCAACACGAAATTGCAAACAAAAATAATAATAATAATAATAATAATAATAATAATAATATATTAATGGCATAGTATTGAGACGTCTTAAATGAGAACAAGATGTAAATTGATTGCCAGAATAAAACGCGCGTCAAAATGTTAGTTTAAAAAACTTAATCCAGAAAATAAGGGAATGAAAACTTTTTTAAACGGCGATCACACGCTAGATCCAATGAGTAATATATAATCGATAAGTTTTGTTTTAAAAAAAACAATTACCAATAAGTGTAGTATTTCTATTATCTACGAATATGTTCGATAATATCTGTATTACATTGGTGTACAGTGAAATGGCAACTTGGAATGAATGAATCATTTCTTGCACTTTTGAGACTGCTGAACACAAGCATTATATTTTAATTGCATAGTTCGAGGTAATAGACGTTACAGGTAATTACACTGTGCAAACTTCTAAGTAATTTGAAAGTGTGCACTCGCTTCGTCCTTCGCCTGTTGTGGAATACCACGAAACGCATCGTGCCACTATTTCATTTTTGTCAACAATCTGATGAGTGCATATCTGGATGTTGTGGATAGAATGCTACCATTTTCAGGAATGTTTATGAGTTTGCAACCGTTATTGTACAGAAAAGTTTGCTGACACCTTTGATAAATAAAAATTCCATTTGCATTTTGGATGAAAAATTGTTCATAGGGACTAGAATTTAACACTATACATCGTGTGTATAACATACTTTCGCGGGTGAATGGTAAGACATGTGACACGCTGATTGGCATTCCAATGATGTGGAACTAGTCATCAAATCATAGTGACAGATATTTTTATGAGACACTTATAAATGTGTTTCAAACGGGGATAAAAACCGGGTAGTGCATATTTCATTTACAAAACTATCAGTCCCGTGTATGGAAATTTGCTAGTGCCAAACGTTGCCGCCAAACTGTTACTTTTCAAAGAAGAAGAGGAACATTTAGAAGGTTCTCAGAAAATGTTTCAAATTCCATTTTTTCTGATAAATCACTCTTAAGCATTCGATAAAATATCTCTCTCGTAATTTATTGACTTAGAGCTCAATTTAGATACGAAAAATAGTGCTTGCCTACTTACTTACTTACTTACTTACTTACTTATAGACTACTTGCTTAATTATAGACTAAACTTTGAAATATTTTGTATTCTGACCTAAAATTTGCTCACTGTTGCCATCGTGAAAAAGACTGGGACGAATTTTTAAAAATAAATAATGATAAAAATAGTTGACTGCAAAAGTATTCAGGGTTTATTTATTGTATCACAACGCAAGTTGCTTTAGGTTATTCGTAGATTTATCTAAGATTCGTCCCCAAACACCTCTTTTTCATAATGGGGATGTTATAACTTATTTTTCTCTTACCCTATGTTAAATATAAAAAAAAACGTCGCGAGAGGATTAATTACTGCAGCGCATATACAACAGTCAAAGGCGACTAATATAAAAAAACTTTCGAGGGATTACGCCAATATCTGAAACGAAACAAGAAGCCAGGAAATATTGGTGGAACTGCAGGAGCAAGGCTAATCAAACGAAGAATATTTGTCCACTTAAAAAGGGCCCGGAAATAAAAAAAATAACGTGATTTCCCTTTCTTAGGAACCACAAAAAATTTCTATCAACTCTGCACTCAAAGTTACAATAAATGAACAATTTTGTCAATGGAATAAATTGCACTGAAGTAGCTTTCATGTACCGTAAGCAGAAATTTCCGAAACACTGTCATGTAAAGTTCCGGTAGTTTTCTTTGGCACGCAGACATTCGCTTAGGTCTTCAAAATGAAGTGTTGTGAGATTCAGTATGAACTATTGCTAGTTCTACCACTGATTTTTCCACTTCAGGTTCATTACATAAACATTTATCACAATCTTGAAATATTTATTACAACTAATATTTCCATGAGCCCCGTGCCGTGCGGGTTTCTTCAGCTTCTACGTGGCAGCCTACGTGAAGCAGCACACCGGGGCAAGTTCAAGGGCTGCGGATGTGGCGGCAATGTTACATCACCAGGTGAGAGAAAACTTCGCCGACTCGCCCCGGTGCCCCATATCTCCCTCCTCCTCGTCCGCCTCCGCGCCCACCACTGCACCCACCTCCTCCTCCTCCTTGGCGTTTCCTAAGCGCCAAGCGCAAACGCCCACGCTCTCATCATTGCAATCACCCGCTGCCTCCGTGCTCCTCGGCCGTACCCCCACGTTAATATTTTATTCACAATTCAACTGTATGCTGTAAAGTGAAGGGTAGGTATTCTGGAATCGAGAAAACGTGAAAAGATTGTTCCTGCACCTACTACAGGAATTTCCTGGATTTTCCTCGTGTCCCAAGCATCGCCACTTGCTCCGCCGCCGGGTCCGTAGCCCTCAACCTCACCCTCCCTTCATACCTCAGCCATTGCCTTCGTCTTCGACTTGGACTTCATCTTCGTCTTCGTCTTCGTCTTCGCCTTCGCCTTCGCCTTCGCCTTCGCCTTCGCCTTCGCCTTCGCCTTTGTCTTTGCCTTCGTCTTCGTCTCCGTCAACGTCTCCTTCTCCGTTTCCGCCTCCGTCTTTGTCTTTGACTTCGTCTCCGTCTCCGTTTCCGCCTCCGTCTCCGTTTCCGCCTCCGTCTTTGTCTTCGTCTCCGACCCCGCCGCCGCCGCCGCCTCCGTCTCCTCCCCCGTCCCCGCCGCCGCCTCCGCCCCCGCCTGCGTCTCCGCCCCCGCCGCCACCTCTGTCTCCGTCTTTGCCTTCATCTCCGCACCGTCTTTGTCTTCGTTTCCGTCTCCGTCCCCAACTTCGCCTTCATCTCTACCTCCTTCACTAAAATCTACACCGCTTCCTCTACAACCACCGCCGCCGCCACCGCCACCGCCACCGCCACCGCCACCGCCACCGCCACCGCCACCGCCACCGCCACCGCCACCGCCACCGCCACCGCCACCGCCACCGCCACCGCCACCGCCACCTTGTCCACTGTCTCAACCTCCGCAGCCAACTCCACCTACACCTCTCCACCGTCGCCGCCACTGCCGCCACCACGCGCCGCTGAAAGCGGTGTTCTCACGCGATAAGGCTTGCGCGAGAGGCGGCAGCGAATGTCGCACTTAGAGCGGTTGTCTTGGTTGTGGGTGGTGTGGTGTGCGGTTTATGTCACGTGAGTTTGTTGTGCGGTTTCTGTCGCAAAGACTGGGTGCTATCTTACGTGACGAATGCTAAATTTGTGTGTTATTTTTTACATGCGAAACTTAATAGTTGCGTCAATGAATAATTGATTACTAGTGATTCCAGGCACTAGGGCTGCTAGGTTATTAAGCCCGTAAATGTAATGCTTTTTCTGGGATCTTCCCCAACCGTGGTTGGGCTTTTCCCCAACCACGTATCTCCCACCATCGAGGCACCGTCTCGACCGCGACAATTTCTAAGCTCCCGACCGGTCTCTCGGCATGTGTAGTGGTGTAGTTGATGTTAGTGTGTGTGTAAGTAAAGAGTAGGATAAGACAAGGAATGGGAAGGAAATATCGCGCGCAGTCCGTGACCCGTTTGTGAGATTATTGCTCCGGCATTCTCCCGGTATTGATCGAAGAAACCACGGAAAACTACCAATCAGATCCGCCGGCAGCTAGAATTCTCCTCCAGACAGCGACAGCATTCTCCTTCAACCTAGCGGACAAGCTTGTGTCACACGTCTAGCCACTATCAGGACTCGAACTTAGACCCTACCAGTCAGAGCGCTCCTTCAAAGAAAGTATTAGTCAGCGGTTTGACGTTTATACATAATAGATGAAAAATGAGCTGAAAATGTTGACATTAAGTCTATCGATTTGTTTATAAATGTTCGTCTCCCCTTCAGTTGTTCTGAGTTCCTGAACAAGACATGCATGAAGGTAGATTTTCACGGCAAATTTGAGTTCAGAACGTTGATGATATCTATAAATAGAACTTGTTTATTAATATTTTAGGAATTTATAGCCCAAAGTTTACCTATTTAGTTGTCAGAAGGCAGCTTTCAAAATTTAAGGACCTATTAATAAACTCCTTTAAGGACAGTCAAAAACCACGAAAACTACACAAATTCTTTTTTTTTACTTTTTCAATAATATACATGGGCATCAATTATCCGTCCAGTATGTATAGTGTAGTTTGTCGAGTTGGAATGAAGCATGCAGGAAGAGTAATATGAGTAGTTTGAAGCAACAGTTTGAAGATGCAAAATTATGTTGCGTTTATTAAACCTATCGATTAATTACAATATAAATTAAAAATAAAAAAACTGAATTAAAAGAAATTATTTACTCAGCCATTATCAGGGCGTATTTGCTATGAAGAAAGTATTATTTTAAAGGAACATTTTCTGTTAAGAGCACAAATTTCCTGCCCTATAAATATTGCATTCCTTGTTTTAGCCTAGTCTTTTGACAAATTGTTAAAACAATGAAAAAATTTGACATGGTAATTCATTTTGATTAGTGGAAAACATTTCCAATTAATTGTCCCCGCCTTGATCTGCTTACGTGAGGCCAGAAACACTTTTCTAGATTGTGTTCACGTACCCGGTAAAGCATAGAACGCTTTATACTCCTAATTACCTGAAAACCATCAAGCACTAATCAGGCTTCATATAAAATTCCTGCCGGGTAGGGCGGAAACTATTGAAGAATTCTGATTTCCAAAATATTCACCTTAAAAATAATGTTTGAGATAACTCGATCTTTTTTCTTTCATTGCTAAGTTCACATACGGGATCGGAGAATTCTTCCCTAAAAGACTGATATAATCGTAGCGGCAGAAATTATTTCCATTAGTGAAAATTGGGCTATGTGGAAGGAATATGTTATTTTAAATAACTTCTCTAATCACCTTTGATTGTTCTGTGTTGATATTCTAGAAAACAAATCTATATTTTTTTCTGTCAAATTAATTTCAAATTGCGATACGGTGTTTGTAGCAGTGAACATTTAATTTTTGTAGATTTTGGCTTCTTCACATTTATTAACTGATTTTCAATCATTTATTTAAGAAAAACTTTTATGTTGTAGAATATGTCCAACAGAAGTCACACATTTGCTCTAATACAACTAAATACTGAAGATATATTGCGAATTGTAACATGAATATATCTACATCAGAATCAACGAAAAACGAATAATTTATTATTTGCTCCTATTACAGACCTTTAATTACAAGTGATATGTTATTTCAAGAACTTAGAACCGGTTGAACTACAATACTTAATTGCACAATTTGTAACTTTTGCAATTTTCAAAAATTCATCCCTTCAATGCAAATCAAATTTGGACCAGTTTTATACGCGTTCTTCATTATATCCGATAAAAATAATTAAAGAAAAAAGTTCGAATCGTTTTGATAAAAACTTGTTTTTAAAATTGTCTTTATTTCACGCAAACGTACCCATATTTTGAAAAAAACTGATAACTGATAATTTTAAAGAACTAGATTTCATTACCTACCTGGTTATACCTGATTCATTGCATTTCAGGTATAATTGTCAAGATGTCATATTATTCTTT
Organism: Acheta domesticus; assembly: GCA_031308135.1. NCBI lineage: Eukaryota > Metazoa > Arthropoda > Insecta > Orthoptera > Gryllidae > Acheta > Acheta domesticus. The sequence continues at coordinate 68,387,270 of JAHLJT010008756.1, forward strand.
GTTTTAACCTTTACAAACAACGTGAAATAAAAATATTAATATTATTAAAATTTTCAAAAAACATCTTCAGTAAATTTCTCTTGATACGATTTTCATTTGACTTCAATGATTACAAGACCTCGAACAGATATCTCCCATGATTTCCACCTGAAGTAAGCCTTGATGTCTTCCCCTCTTTCAGTATAATTTTCTTTCGTCGCATTCTTTTTGCGTAGTTTTCACGAAAATGTGTACTGCTACGTACGAGAAGCTGAACGACGCTTGTCGAATATTTTTCTCGGTGTAGTAATTGAAGCAACGAGTGTCGGCGCTGCGCTCGCCGCTTGCCACGCTCCCGCCATCTGTCGGCAGAACGCGGAGACTGAACGCTGTGGCTCTCGCCGCGGTCGCCTCCACGCCGTCAGTCGAATCGGCGCCGCTGGACGTGGTACGTTGCCTAGCGGAGTGCACCGACACACTCGATCACCACCACCACCATTAGGGCTATAATGTTTAAGATCAAAAAAGCACAATAACGTGTTAATTGACCACTTACACCTACTCTTTCTCATACAATATCTATAAAACCACGGAAGGAAATAATAAAATATAAGCACAATGCCTTGCAAGTCGACCTCGCATGATCGTGTTGGCTAGAACTTGTGCTGACTCAGCGCCTCGGTTTGAAGGGTCGCGGTTTCGAGCCCCATCAGTAGACATAGTTGTTTGTCCCTTGTCTTTCAATTACGTTTGTTGCCGCGGAAAGCCCTGTGAGTCTGCTGACCACAGATCGAAGGGCACGCAAGTGAGTGTAGTTTAAAGGTTAATGTGTCCCCATGAGGAACATAGTGGGTACACAGCTCGGATAGTCGAAATCGACATCCCCTGAAGCTGGAAAAAGCCCAAGAAGTAAAAAAATACTATAACTTGCAAACAAGAAAAGACAAACGAAAAACTGGAACTTGACAGTCTTGTCTGTGGTACACCCCACGCGATGTACATGTGAGGAACATTTGTATACGAATGACACTACCAACATGCACCATATTTTCTAATGGTATTATAAAACACTAATTATATTATAAGTAATTATTCAAAAGAATGTTACCTGGAAGTATGTTGGTTTGCCTCACAGTTATTAATATACAATATTTACCAGTCTCCTAACATTTGGCCATTAGCAAACATGGTGTGTGTTGGTGTAGTGTACCTTGAAAAATGTTCGTTACATCCGTTCGCAGGTGTGATGTACCACCTGCAAGACTGTAGTCCAGATCCAGCTTGTCGTTGTTGTGGTTGTTTTTGATTCATTAGTGATTGCGGGAGAGTCAAATAGGAATATCACTACTCCCTTCAGTGTAGTGTATGTTTTATCGCAGGAGGTGGCGGTGATCTCCCGCTGGCTGGCTTGCGTGGAGTTTCCCAATCAGGTATCTCCCATGAGCGTGTCACCACCCTAACTGACACTATTGGTTACGCGCGTTACCGCTGGAACGTCTTAGTTGTGAACAATTTGCAATTGGGAGGGGGGCGGAGTTTACATTTAGAATCGTTGCAGCATAATGCCGATGCACCAGTCGGGAGCTTAAAGCTTCTCCCGGGTAGGGCAGTGCCCTGTTAGGGAGATAACTTGAGGAAAGGAATCCCGCAAGCTGACGTCTGAATCCCAGGATAGAGTAGAGGAGAACACCACCACCTCGCGGCCTAACCTCCACAACATCCACGGAACAAATGAACAAAATAGTTGAAACGGAAACAGGAAATACGCAGTCACTTTCTCATGCAGACGACACGTGATGCTGACGCATCTTAATCCAGGGCGATGACAAGCCGCGCCCGCAAAGAAACGGAAATCGGGACCGTGGAAGCAAGAGAGCGCCAGGTTGAGCAGAGGTAGAACAGAAGCAGAGACCTGTCGCGTGGCCTTCCAGCGCCACGCCACGCCACGCCACGCCACCTCGCCGCGCCGCGTCGCTGCCGGGGCACCGCCCCCTCTGCTTTTGCCACCGTCTTCGCCTCCGCCAGGGCGCGGCGCCGAACCTTCACGTCGCGCGGACGCCGCCATAAATTCACGCGGCGGGGCGGGGTGCGGATCGGAGCGGCGGGCGGGCGGAGCGGAGCGGAGGGGGGCGGGGCGGGGGCGGACAGGTGCGCGCGTGACGAGCGTCGTGGCCGCGAGGGCGGGGCGCAGCGGGGCGCCGATGCCGACGGCCACCGCTCGTCACGAAAGGCGCGACCGACGGGTGGTTAGACGGGCGTTTGGAAGGAAGTCGAGCATTTGCACTTTCGCTTTTGACCGTATCCAGCAATGGCTGTTCGTGCTTGTTTCTTTAGAGGAGGAAGGAAATAAGTTGCGTGAACTGCTTTATACGAAACACACAACAAATTACGAGTATATAATGTGCGTCAACATTCAATGGAATATAACAGAGAAAGAAAGGGGGAAGGGAAAAGAGAGGGAAGGAAAGGAAGCGAGGGAATGTGAAGAGGAAGGAAGGAAAGGAGGAAAGAGAGAGATGGAGGGAAGAGAGTGAGGGGTGAGAAAGAGGAGGGAAGAGAAGAGGGGAGGGAAGAGAAGAGGGAGGTGGAAGAGAAGAGGGAGGGAGAGAGAGGGAGAGGGAAAGAGAGAGGGGTAGGGAGAGAGAGGGAGGGAAAGAGAGAGGGAAGAATGGAGGAAGGGAGGAACAGAGATATAAAGGGAAAGAGGGATGAAAAGAGGAAAGAAGGTCAGGGTCAAAGAACTTTCAAAATTGTAGAACAAAATTGAGGGTGCTACTAACGAAGGCGCTAGTAGCCTAGTAGTCATCCGGATACAGCTGCAGATTAGGCTCGCCAACTTCCGAACATAAAAATTGGTCAATTTGTGAGAAAAATTCAAAAGAGTGCCTTCTAAATGTTCGATGATTCATAATATCTACTACTCATAAGAAACCGCTGAAGAAAGCGCAAACATTGGCGCTATCTATTGTAACATTCGCGTCTGCTTGCATCCCGGAATCGACGCAGCAGCATCGCACGTTTTATGTGACGTTGGCAGTAGTTCGTATTTTAGTTCCTAAAAGAAGGTGCCGCAGAAGAGCGCACCACTGTATTAGTCCACCACATGGGGGAGGGCGAAAGTGAAAGAATTGGAGGAGAAGGCGAAGTAGATGGAAGTGGTAGGTGAAAGAGATGGAAAGGGAGAGTGAAAGAGATGGAGGGGATGGCGAAAGAGATGGAGGGGAGGGCGAAAGAGATGGAGGGGCAGGGCGAAAGAGATGGAGGGGGAGGGTAGAAGAGATAGAGAGGGAGAGTGAAAGAGATGGCGGGGAGGGTGCAAGAGATGGAGGGGGAGGGTGCAAGAGATGGAGGGGGAGGGTGCAAGAGATGGAGGGGGAGGGTGCAAGAGATGGAGGAGGAGGGTGCAAGAGATGGAGGGGGAGGGTGCAAGAGATGGAGGGGGAGGGTGCAAGAGATGGAGGGGGAGGGTGCAAGAGATGGAGGTATGGGCAAAAGAGATGGTGGGGGAGGGAGAAAGAGGAGCGACAAAAAAAGGAAAAAACAGGGAGGAGATAGGAAGAAAGACAGAAAAGGAGAGAGGAGTTAACACAAACACTCACGTCTGTCCGTTCATTGTTTTTTTTATTTATTCGCGCTGCTTCTCTTAGTCCAGGTTGTCAGAAAACTCCATGCCCCAACCTCTGCGCACGTCCTAGACATTGCCGGAGCGTAACAAGGTACATGTGTGGCAAAGGTAACGTTCCCTGCACACGCTTTCATCAGTTCGAAAGATAGTTGTAGACAGCAGTTTCAGGAGGAAATCATCAACTCCTTGCAGGACTCAATTACAAAATTCTTTGTCTTCTGGCCGTAAGAACGCTGTTAGACATGGGCGAGAAGGAATAGCTAACAGTTCTTCCTCTGAGATTTTGATAGTTTTGGCTTCACTAAAAACCATGCGTAGTCGATTAAAGTTAATTTCTTAAATAAAATCAAGTTCTTGGGTAAAGTGGTAAGTGCATTAGTACTTGCAGACATTCTATATATTGTTTGAAGTTTCAAAACTAAAAATATTGGTTTCAGAAGCAGTATGTATTACTTGACAATAGTTTCACTAATAAAATATTATATATACACATTAAAACATAATCAAATACATTAATAGTACAGAACATACCATTATGAATATATTTACTTTGCTGAAGAGAGTAGATGTAAATCCGCAAAATAGAGATATTAATAAAAGTTCAACACCTTTGAAATTCACAAACTAGTTTACGTAACATAATTTTGTGATTCCAGAAAAAAAGCCTCATGGGCTTTATTTCAATACACATTTTCAAAATTAATATAAATTGTAAAGATATGTAAGAAAATAATGTTTTTCTTACATATTCTAGGGTACGAAATTAGCGACTTAGTAATCCGCAAAAGATTCTCCGTTCCCGGATGTAAACCTTTCTTCCTATAATTTCCACGTAAAGCATTAGATACTTTAAAAAGATTGCGTGCTTTTTATGTACATGTTCCTGTCAAGAAAACAATATGCTATTGAGATAAAAACTCTCCGTCAAGTTAACATCGCCCGTTTACCAGCAAAGTAATGGAGAAGAGCTGCGAACATGACGTGGCTATGGAAGGTTAGATGATATATCAAAGTTCGCTCCGAAGCTATAAGTTTATAGCGTGCCAGGACGCCTGCCGGTAGAGCAAATTACAGTGCATTACTCGACCTACATTAGTCTTATATTTCGGTGCACCGGCAACATTCTTCATTGAGCACTTCCTCGCGGTTTTCTCCTTTCGCGCGGTCTTCTAATAATCACGACCGTGGCAGGTGAGATATATTGGCGCGGTGAGTCGATCGTAAAGCTCGCTGTTCCAGTTTCGACCAGAAGAGTTATCAGCCCCGCGGCCAGCGCGAACAAGCCCAGCGTGGCCAATTTCCAGCGCCGGCTTCGTCACGCGCGCACCAAGGGCAGGTTGTAAGGGCGGAGTGCACCGCAAGCGGCAGTATGGGGTCGAAGAGTGTGGTAAGGGGGTGGGGAAACAGAAGAGGGTGAGGTGTGGAAGGGAGCCTGGGAAGTAGGTCTATTGAGAGTACCGAAACACGTGGTATAAGAGGTTAAGGAGATTGAAAATGTTGGGAAATTTTCCTATCAGAAATACATGTTTTGGCGTGAAAGTAGAAATGCAAATAATCGGTAAATATTTGGAATCAAGTTCATATTCTGTATTTTGACACCAGTGCACTAGGGTGATATTCAAGTCAGCTTTACCCACAAATTGTAATCACTATTGAGATTTTTTTTTAAATGCAACTGAGAGAATAGAAATTATATTTAATCAATTTTACATCAAACTGAATTTAATGCAGGAATGAGGTCCTGATTGGAAAAATATTACAATAAAATATGCGGAAGGAATCAGAGCTCGAGAAGAGCAAAATGAAAGAAAAACGCGAAGTGTGGAAAGCGAAGAAAAATTATGCATTACAACACAAATGCAGGTTTCCCGGGTGGATATCGCAGCTAAGAAGCCTTGGAATGTAATGTGGAAAATAATGAATCTAGAAATAACTATCTTTGTAAACCAATTGTGATGCACTCAAATGAAGACAACAGAGAAGAATTACAGAATTACAACAGAACAAACGAAACATTCTTCCAAATTTGAGCTTGGAAGTTGAATGACTAAATGTTGTAAATTGCATTATTAATCAACAAGAAATGCAAGAAGCTAGACGGAGAGAATGCCAAAATTGAATCCTGCTATTTTAATTGTACATTTATGTTAACTTGAGCTATCATATTTTTTAAATCAACATCTAGTTTTCAAGAGTTCCAAAGCTTATTCTTGTTTCGTTTAGTTCAAAAGTGAGGATATGTAACTCACAAATTTGTGCAAAGGAAACAACTTTGAGCTGACCAGAAATATGTGTTCACAAATTAAGACGCTGGCCATTAGTGGGTTGATACAGCTCAGTTATCCTTCTGCAAATTATTAGAACATACTACTAAAATTATTGAATACAGCAATCCACTAGAACTCAAAACGAAAACCGTTTTAAAGTTTTATTATGATACTATTATTATGATCTGGGATTTACTTACGCTATCGCAGCAGTTACCTTATATTCATCTTTTTCTTCGTCTTCTCCTGTCATTATTCTGGCTCCTTATCTTGACTTTTGTAACTTTTAATAACTTAATTTCTTCTGACGTACTTCATTATTGAGCTTTCCAAATTGTTTTACGCAGGAACGGTTATGACACGTTTAGACCTGCGCGATACGTCCAGCGTTTTGCCAGGAGAGGTGGCTCAGGTCATCAACTGATGCCACTGCAGGAGGTCGTCGATTCGAGCCATGACGTTGGCAGGATTTTCGACACTAGCTAGATATCTAGGTCGAATTCAGGCGCTGTCTGGAGGAGAATTCGAGCTGTCGGTTGCTCTGAAAGATAGTTTTCCGTGGTTTCTCCGGTCAACACCAGGGAAATGCCGGGGCAGTAACCTAACCAGGTAACAAACTGGCCACGGACCGCGCGCGGCTTTTCCTTCCTCTTCCTTACCCCCTTAAACTTACACTCACACTTACACTAACAAGCACTACACTATGCCGAGAGAGTCGTCGGGAGATTAGTGCTTGTCCCGGGAGATACCTGGTCTGGAAAAACCTAGCTAGTCGAGGTAGGTTGGTGCCGGATCTCACCAGCCAGAGGGGAAGGTTATCGCCATCTCCCGAGGGTAAAATGCACTACACTAACGGGACTAACAACCTCAGGAGTCGACACGCCCGGAATCAGTAATCAATCAATTCAGCGCATTAGAATATCCTCTAACCTCCTCGTCTTGAGTGGGACACTCCAGACTCTCAGCGCGGAGGTTCGAACTCCTGTCACGTGCGGCGTGGCGGGCGGCACCGGGCTCTGGGCTGCGGCCCGGCCCGGGCCGGGCGCCCCGCCGCTCGCCGGCGCGCGCCTTATCGAGCGTGTAATCGACTAATCGAAGCGATCGACCAATCGCGGCGTACGCATTTGTCAGGCGCCGCCGGGGGCCTCGCGCCTCCATTTGTCTCGTTCAGGTGAGGGCGCTAGGTACTGGCAGCGGGCAGTGGCTGCGATTGAGGTTATGCCCGGCCTCACCTCGGTATTTGACTTTGATTTTTTCCCAATAAGTTTAGTATTATTTAAAAAATTGGTCACACTTACTCAATTGACATCTGCTATTTTCTAATTAGAGTTGTAACCCTATCACTACCAGGGGAGAGGCTAAATGACACACTGGTGATTGATTCATTGTTTTTGATAGATTCCAATTTTTTGGGTAAGCTGAAAATCATAAGTATTGTTTCTGTAGTAATTTACTTCAAATTAGAATGAAGAATCTTACGAGCGTTTGTTATAATTTAACTTATTACTATGATTGATTATAGATAAAAATAAATTTGGATTATTCACTCTGAAATTGAACATTCAGGATACATTTCGGAAATATTTCTAATATTTTAAGTCTTTTAAACAATTTAATACATTACTAGCATTCAGTCCATGACCCATCCCCCCGATGGAGTAATATTATTAGTTATTTCAATTTAATAATTTATGAAAATTATCAAAAACATGAATAAAATCCCTTGGCAAATCCATCCCTTGGCAATGCAGATTTTTAGAATCGAATAAAATGTTAAGAAAGGTACTATAACTGTTTAACGCAGTACATCATTGCGGTTGATCTGTTGCATTGTATAACATACACGTAACACTAATTAATTACGAAGTGGTTTTTGTAAAAAGAAAAAAAGTTGTTGAATGCGAATGTTAGGTGTTAAAACGTATTGTACATTGCTGGAAGAAACTATCTCTCTGAATAAACATTGGTCGGAGTAATCGCAGAGCAAGAAGCGGATTGCATATCCCGGTGTTTTTCACGGGCTAGAACTGGATGGCAGGCCTAAGAAATAATAAATTCACGCCCATCCAAGTTTCGTGGATGAGCTTTGAGGGAGATTGATTGTAAGTATTCCGGGTCCGTCAACTGCTGAGGTCATTATTCTTGTACGTGTAGTGTATGTGTTTCATCGGGAAGTGGTGGTGATATTCCTCCGCTGGATGTTGAAATCCAGCGCCGACCTATAGTCGTCTAGCGGGATTTTCCTCTACCAGGTATCTCCCACCAGCCCTGCCACAGCCGGGACAAGTTCTAAGCCCCCGACCGGTCTGCCGGCATGCGTGGTGTAGTGCATGTTAGTGTGTGTGTGTGTGTGTGTAAGGGGTGAGGATAGGACAAGGAAAAGGAAAGAAAGATAGCGCGCGCTTCGTGACCCATTTGATAGGTTAATGGTCCGGCATTCACCTGGTGTTGATGGGAGAAACCATGGAAAACTACCGATCGGAACAGCCGGCCACTAGAATTCTCCTCCATTTATCGACCGAATTCGACCTAGCTGACAAGCTAGTGTCGAAAATCTTCGGACGTTGGACCTCCCGATCAGAGGCACTGCTGTAACATCAGTTGATGCACTGAGCCACCTCTCCCGGTCTTTTGAGGGCCCCTTCGTGTTGCGTTTTGAGGACTTCTCTTCAATTTACAGTAGAAGATTCCGTTCCACAAACCGCCGCCTTGTACCACTGTACGTGCAGGGGAGGGGTCGCAGCTGGGCGCCCGCGTTGCATCGGGTGGAGTCGCCGCTCCGCGCTCCGGCGTGACGGGACGTGATGTACCTGACGTATTGATGGATTCGGCGCGAGCGAACGATCTCGCCCTGCGCGTGCGCGCGGTGTTGCCAGCTTTTCCGGTTCTCTATTTTTTTCTGATTCTTTTTTTTTCTTATTTTTACAACTTTTCAATTGATCTTCGTGAACAGGGCACACCGCGGACTGCCGAATTAGGTTATTTGGGTAGAGCGTTTAAGTGATCATCTCGTTACGCTTGATGAAGCTCGACAAACGGGGATGGGTTCATTGATATGCTGCAAGGGAGATGGATTTCATTCTCTGGTGGAGTTTAAACGGCCGGTGAAACTTGAACCATTACATCTCTTTCGGAAGCCGCTCAGTTCGGTCTTGCGGAACGCACGGAATGGGCGGTGAGTTTACGGCCAAGTTCAGTCATGCAAAATTTGATTTTTGTTTTATTTTTCTCATTGACATTTTTAAATTCTAAATGTGATCTAATTTATAATTTTTCACAGTAGCATGAACTGATAGGAAGTGATCACAATTATATGCTAATTTAATGTAATATCAAAACATTTAAGAAGCAAATTGTAAATAATTGTGTAATTGTAAGTAGTGAAGTAATTGAGGTGTATTTGAAATCCATCGTCTTTTCAAATCTTCATTTGTACTGGGCATTTATTTCTATTTTCCCCAATATTTCCACTCCTTACCTCTGGCGTGGTTTTTATTTACGGTTTCGTAAAATCGACATGCAATATTGAAATGAACATGCTATTGCTCTGAATTTAATCCACGAAACTGATAAAGCCATTAGTTTCGTAAGTGTAGTTCACGTGTTTTTCCTCGGGAGGTGGCGGTGATCTTCCCCGTGGGTGGTGAGATCTGGCGCCGACCTACACGTCGGCATGCGGGGTTCTCCCATCAACAAAGCTTCGTTCAGCCGGGACAAGCTCTAAGCACCCGACTGGTCTCCCGCCATATGTGGTAGTTTAGTGCATATAAATGTAAGTGTATGTAAGTAAGGGATGAGGAAAGAATTCGTCCTTCAGGCAGCAGCTGACCTCGACCCAGCTATGTAACTGATGTCGAAAATCCTGCCACCTTCGGGGCTCGAACTCTAGAACCTATCGAACATAGGCGCTGCAGTGATATCAGTTGATGCCCTGAGCCACCGAATTCGGCCTCTAATATGAGGAGCCTATCTTACTAATACATTTTACATTTAACTGGAATCCTGTGTTATTGCCACATGGTTTTATGGAAGTTCATCATATCCATTACGTATCCTCTCCAAAACTATATTTTCAAAAGGAAGGATTGTAATCAAAGATCTGATTCATATGTGTTTTCAAAAAGTTTATCTTATGTGTTAATCTATGTTGAATTCTATGTGTAATCTACATATTAGTTGCGACAATGAGAGAGTTCAGAAACGTCAACAAACTGATGTAATTTAGTGGCTGACCTTAACTCCAAGGAGAATTTCTAAGAATTAATTACTCAATGGTTGTGAAATTAAGAATTCTCAGCAATTAGTTCACTCATTCTTTATCATAGTGGGCAACTCCGAGTGAATGGGCCTTTTCCGGACTCGCAAGATAATGATCTGGGAACACGAGGGAGCCACTCTGAGACCTTGTTACACATGTGTCCCACGTCATCTCCGAAGGTTCGATTTGGTTATCGGCGCCGATCGTTCTCGGTCCGTGCGTTGCGTCCTTCGGCAGAGATAGATTGCTCCGCAGTGGCCTCAGGAAACGGCTGCTCTAGTCGCTGGGACGTTGTTACCACGTACGGTGGAATCGAAACAGCGTTGCGCTATCTCCAACAGCTCTGCGCGCCACGATTACGACAGGTAACATATGAGTCGCGTCGCTTCGACATGGCATCGTATCTGTGTCTGCAGGGAAGATATTGCTGTCGATGTGTTGGGAGTTGGATGGAAAAGAAACCGGAACTGGGTGAGAGCATCTGTACGTACGTGATTGGGGATCTGTTGTTTTTATTTCTTCTCGAGATTGTTTCCCATGTCGTGTCGATGTGTTGTTCGAGATGCTGTAGAATGTTGTGGGGGTTCCCCTTGGGAGTTTCCCACACTAATCCTTAGTGTAGATCTCTAATGAATTCCAATCGATAAGAAATTGTACAATTGCTTTGACTTTTTAACAACGAGAATTGAAACGAAATGTACTTGAGTAAGATGTGGCTACAGAGAAATGTTTTTAAAAGAAAGATATACAGAACCTTAATCATTTTGCAATGCAATTTTTGGATTTAATTTAGGCAGGTGTGACATTGCGTGCTAAAACAATTGCAATATGACAAGTTCAGTCAATAATGATTTGAAATTTGAAAATAAATGTTGATATGCAAGCAGGTATGTATTACTAGGAATATTTTGTTGATTTCGAGAGAGAAAAGAACTGCGTTTTATGAAAAAAGGAGTTTACTTTTGAATATTTAAGATATACATTAATTTGTATCATTACAGTTTCCATGGACTGTTAATATTTGCTCTAAACCAATAAATGTTGACGTATTTCGATAGTTTGAAATGTTTAAAATGAACATCATGGCAACCAGGAGATCAAAATCCCACCAACGTCACTTTTAGGTGAAAATGTTTGGTGAGTCTTCAATACAACTTTTAACAACTACTGTGATAAAATAATGAATTATCTACATTAATTTTGCTAGCTCAGTTTTTGGGTTCTATACGATGACACCACGCTTACCTGCAGGCTGGTTGTCACCGGGTTGCCCTCTATACAGAGAAGCCTGAAGTCTGAAGTTATTTCTATTACAAAGAATTGCGTATAATTTGTCACAACAATAATTTCATTTATTGAAATGATTTGAATTTTGTTTAAAAATATAAATTCTATTGATTGAATGCATCTAGTTAATAACAGTACCGAATTGTCTAGGCGCTGTGAAATGAGGCCCCGCAGATCATATCACCCTTGGCTTCCGCGCCGAAAATTCCTCTTCGCGCCGGTCGTCGCCGAAGTCATCTGCTTCTCTCTTGATGTTTTAATTTACTCCTTGCAAGAATTGTTCCACTACTGTTCCAAATTCTATTCTCCCTATTTCATATAATGCGGCGATGTCCCACTTAAATTAATCAGACCACATTCGCGCAGCTACCAACACGATGCCTGTCAACAAAACATCCCTCCAGTTCCGAGCCCCCTCCTGCACGTCAATAAACATTCGTTACCTAGTAACCGCTTCGCACCGTCCAGAGTAAAGCGCGATGTTTGTTTTCTTGTAATCTTTTGTATATTACACTACTTAAATGCAACATTTAAATGTTGAAGTATTTAATAGATGCGTAAGAGATAAATCTGTTCAATATTAATAGGTTAATGAGTAAAATCTGTGATCACTGGGAGTGATGACATTTTTCCTCCTGTGAAATACATTGTCTGGAATTAGGGAGGTTTTGACTTCACTGATTCATAGTTATGGTTGATTCTAGTACCTGAGGACAGTAATTCCATCATATGAAAACAAAAAGAGAATCAATTCAAATGTTTCTCTTTTTCATAATCCATTTTGAATTTTTTTATCCAATGCATTCTCATGAATTACAATAATACACAATTTATAGAATTAACAAATGAACAGGTTGAAATGGTTTGAAACAGCTCAATTCAACGACCAAGCTATTTCTCGACAAACGGCTAACTGGGATCTGCCTTCATTTCAAGAACACGCTGTCATTTATTTTGGAAAATGGTATAAGTAAAACAAGTGTCATTTGTGAACCAAAATGGGCTGTTTTAAATTATCCAAGTTCATAATAGTTCATAATCGATTTACTGTTAGTTCCTATGAAAACTCAAAAAGTGCTGTAATGAACTCAAACTTTATTATAAAATTATCGAGTGCTTGATAACATGAGTTGATTTTGTTTCATCGTTGTTAGGATGTATACTATTCTTCTTTTCAACATTTTAAATGATGTGTTGGGAAAAATACCTTTCCAAATTTTAGTAACTATCAAAATAAATATAAAAATATTCTTGAAAATTTATAAACACTTCTAAACTCTGCATCCACCCTCTCCCCATCTCCTTATTTATTTATTTCTTCCCCTCTCTATCACTTGCTCTACTCTCCTCTATTTCTATTAATTCACCCTCACCTTTTTCTCCCTACTTTTCCCCCCTCTATTGTTTATTTCTTTCTCTCCCACCCCCTCAATTGTTCTCTCCCCTTCCCTCCATCCCTCTCTTTCTTCCCCTCTCTCTAGCCCCCTCTTTCTCTTTCTCTCTCTCTCTCTCCTCATACATATCCAAACGTACGCGCTCTACTCCTGCATTCACAAATCATTAAACACCACGTCGCTCACACCATCGCACCCGCTGGGGCCTGCCAGAGGGGCATCCCGCCGGGCGATCTGAGCAGCCAAGACGGTGGTGACGGCGACGGCAGGGGCGGGGGTGAGGGAAGCCCAGCGGCGTCACGCGGACCTGCGCGCCAAGTGCTAACTAGGCTATGACGCCACCGACGCTCTTATCTGGCGGCGGCGGGAGGGCGGGCCCCGGACGCCCTGCCTTAAGCGACCGGGCGGTGCGGGCGGCGTGGGCGACGGTGTTGGGGGCGGGAAGGTCGCGCTGCGGGTCTTCGGGGAACCCGGCTGGAGTGCTTCTCAAAACTTCAGGCAAAGGCCTTCCTGAAGCCGGAGAGCGAAAGAGCTTATATGGGCGGGAGGGCTTATATGTCACGCATGTGCGAGTTGCATCAGTGCAACCTGGATGGCATGGAGCAAAATGGAAATTCAGTCACAGAATAAATTTCCACCACCTGAAGTGTTACCAGAGTTAAATGAATAGGGAAAAGAGTACAGGATACGAGGGTGAATGATCGTGTTATAAATTACATTCCGCTTCCACCAGTCCGAAGAATGCTGATTATTATTTATTTATTATTAAGCCAAAAATATTGATAAGCAAACTAAAGTGACCTAAGGAGTACACCTAGTGTTCAAAAAATTTACGAGACCAACGCCACAGCAAGTACACCTTTGGAAACATATTATGCATCGAAAATGCTTTTGCCCGAAAGGTTGATGGACATCCCTGCCTGCCAACTAATGAGGTTTTCCAAAACTATAGATCAAATTATTAAGATTAAATCTATTTTATTGGAGAGCATATAAAATATTTAAATGTCCATTGAAAGGTAAATAATGATAGTATAGAGATAAAATACCTCCGTGATTCCTGCCCATACAACTCAATTGACATTGAGTTTTGTATTCGTAATATTGCTTTCATATTTCGTTAATATAAAATTTGTTGTATGAAGAGTGATAGAACAGTGAATGGAAGACTCAGTATCAAAGTGTTGTTCCAGAACTCGGAGAGTAGCCGTTTCGATTCCCAGCGTGCGTGGAGATTTGTATCTATAATACACTGACATAAAATCCGCTAAAACGTAACATTCTATATTTGTACTGTCAATGTTATCCATAAATCAACCAAAATTTGCTTGCAAAACTTGCGAAGGTTGCAAAATGAGCAAGGCGAATATTTGAATTCTATTTTATGACACCAGATTGACGGAAATGTGGCCAAAGAGTATATAACCAAATTATTGATGTGTATAAAACATTATACTCTAATTTAATTTCAGAATTAATTAGTTATCTATCGTTATGGTGTAATACACAATCGATTGTTACCTTCGGATCAGTGGGTGGAAAAAATAATAAATATTATGCCCTGATATAGAGTAAATGGTTTGATCGTTGTAATTTACAATTCCATCCTGCAAAGCCGCAATCAGGTTGTACCCAACGAGCTAGATTACGTTTGCTTTATCTTGTTGACTGCTCTGGTGGTTGACCCTTGAGAAAAAGAAAGTGTATTGCTATGTAATTGTTGAATTAACAAATGAGACTCGACTGTGAAATGTATAGTAAATTACTCTTTTCTTTACAAATAGATTTTTGATAATAGATCGATTCTTTGGGCAAAATTACTTATTCTTTCTTTAATCCACAAATTAAGATACACTTGAAGTTGTAATGAACAAATCTTAGAGATGATTTCTGTATATGAAGTATTTTCATATAACGTTTTTTTATTTGGTATTACTGACTTTTTGAAACATTATTAGACCAATACTCGAAGAAGACTTAAAACAATTGCTGAAATAACGTAATGTTTTAATACGAAGTTGGGATGCAACCATTAGGTAAGAACTGTCTGTATAAAGTTGGACATTTAAAACATAATATAAAATAAAATAGTATCCTGCCGATCCGGATAGCTGAGATCGCTAAAGCAGTAGTGCCGGGGAGATCTCAGAGAGAAGGATCGCGGATTCGAGTCCGCATCGGGCAGGGGAGAATTTGCGAATGTCCATAAGTTTGTGGCGTCCATTTACTCTTCATTATCATCATCAATCCATATTCCATACCCTCAGGACTAGCAATCCTAGGGGATAAATATTGGATTCAGCGTAGAATGCTGACCCCCCAAAAGGAGTGTCTTACACTTGCCATGGAATAAATGCTACTGAACCACGGTAAGTGCAGGTGTATGCCGGCGTGGTTCTAACTTGTCAATTCGAGACCAAAAAAATTATTCCAGACATTTAACCATCTGAGGTTGCTGTTAATACTTTCCTCGTAAAATATTCGCAACCTCAGTTAACTTAGGTTAATTGGAAAATTTGAAGAGATAAACATTTTAATATATATTTGTCACAAACAAATCTAAAATGTAAACTCTAGATAAAGGAGTTTAGATTCAGCATGCAGAACATTATTAGGTGTTTTCTATATTCCATTATTACACTCAACTTTATACTTTGTAGGTAATTGTTCTGTAATTGGTTTATTTCACGAAATGTTCCCTAACATTCACGAAAAAAACTAATATTCAGATATGGATATAAATAACACATGTAGAAGAGACACAGATTAGTAATTTGCCTCACTCTTCACACCAAATACTTCGTAAGTAGATGACAATTTTTTAGATTGGCTACATTTCATTCGGAACTCTTTGATAGTCTTTGCTTCGTTACCTATTGGCGACACCGACTCTACTGCTTGGGAAGTGTGATAATGCTACCAGAACCAAACAAGCATGGTGATGAACCGCAGTAGCACGAAGACTGAAGTTAATAACCCTTCTCACCTGTTGAAAATTACGTGTGTTCCGATAAGGAAACAACGCGTAAGGTGAACGTCTGTTAACTCACGCACATATGGCCCCGGTACAGTGGGTCTGCGATGGCTAATTATAACAAAGGTAAATAGTAAGTGTTTATATAAACTTTACAGTTGTTGTGGAATATATTAACAAACGGTTCTGTAGATAACAATACCAATAATATGATGGAATGTATGCAATAAATATTGCTATATATGCAATAAATATTGGTATATATGCAATAAATATTGTTATGTATGCGAAGAGTTATAGTTTTAAACTATAATTGGTTTTCAAATTATTAAAAATTAAATTATGATGTGACAGTGGTAGTAATATCCTTTTTTGTAAAAAGCAATGGTTTTCGTAGTTCAGTGAACATACGCTTTTTGTTACGATATTCAAGAAAGTTCCTTAAAATATTTTATTATTTTCACAAAGTTTTTTTTATCGCGAATTAGATAAGAAAATGTACTGAGAGTTACAATATATCTAAGTTCTCGTCTGAAACCTCCCTAACTCTAAATACTTCTTAATTATCGCACAATTTTGAATCACTAGCTTCCTCGCGAATCACAAGAGAAAATAAAATGTACGAATATAGAGTTTTGAACAATGTCGGTAGTTCAAAAATAAAGGGTAATATTAAAGAAATTGTAGAGTTGTATTAAACGTTATTGTATTGTCACTATGATTACAATAATACTTACCCAGGCTTGCGTAATAGGAAAATATTCCCTTTCAGGAAGTCTTGGCTATAGGTGAGTCTTCGTGGCATCTTTCTTTTTGCACCTTTGTATCCAACAAAAGGTGTCATAAACACATGAGCAAGGGAAACCCCTTATGCATTTAGCGAATGTTTACGATGCGAGAAGCAGATGATTCATGTATTGCCTTGGTCAGTAACATAACCACCAACTTCCTTATCTTCTCTGTTTACCGCCCTCCATGTGACTCGGATAAAGTTCAATGCATGGTTAATGTCATGGGTTCACAAGAATAACTTGTCATGTCCACATTTCAGAAAAATATTTTATGTGCAACCAATAAATACATTTGCTATTCAGGCTAGTTCACTACACGAAGTGAATGTGTATTTTGAGCTTTGTGAAGGGGTATTTTGACCTCTCATTGTTCTTATAAAAATAATTAACTAATGTGTAAATGCTGTTAATATGAATATCAGTATAATGGATGGTACATGAAGTTTTAAGTAGCTGCGAATGTTACCGACATTGTTATTGATAATCTCAACATTCGTTACTAACATGACCCTAAGAATCAGTACATTATTACCCTTCACTTCATTTTTTGTAGCCCCAGCTACGATTAATTAGAATTTAATATTTCCGTTTTTTTCTGAGAAGTATCACTTGATTTGATAGAGTTGTTGGTGGTTATTAAGTTTTTCTCGAAACTCGTCCCTCAGCGAGCGACGTTGGAGGTATCAGAAGCAACAGCAGTAGCCCAGGCTCTCCCCAATAAAACAAAACGAGCAGGAATCGATGACATTGCTTCCTACGCTGGTTCTCCCACCACGTGGTGGCCGCTCGGCACTTAGTATTTCACCGGCGTCCCCGAACGCCTTCGGCCCGCTCGCTCGCGCGCGGTGAGGCTCGCATCCCGGAGCGAGTATGTTAATTGCATCAAATCTGAGTCCATAAAATATTGAAATTATTTCTCCGGAACCATTAAGCACACATGAATTATATTATAATCGCCCCTGAGGGGAGAGGAGGAAGGTGGGAGGTGGGTGGGAGGACACAGGGAGCAGGGGGAGGGAGGGAGGGAGGGACAAGTTTGAGGCGACGCACGGCGCGAGTCGAGCGATCTACATAACCAAACAAAAACGAGACGCGTCCCGTTAGTCAGCTATCTGCTGGCGGGTGGCGCGTGCGTGTCGGGCAGGTAGATGCAGGAGGCGTTGGATTCGATGGGTGGTAAAGATCGCTGCTCAATGGGTGGGGTTTGTGAGCAGAGAGAGTTGCTCTTAAAGAGATAATAGTTTGCGGGACCATTCTTGTGGTTTTACAGTTTCACTTTTCGTGCGGTTTCACTTTTAGGTGACCTTTGTGGAAATATTTTACTTCAAATCGCTAATGGAATTCAGTTTTCCTTCGACAATGTGTCTTCTTCTCTGATTACGGTTTAGTGATTTCAGTTGTTCGTGAAACAAGGTTGTCAAACCATCTCTTGGTGATCTTCTTCTTCGTTCTGTTCTTCTTATTCCTCTTCTTCTTCTTCTGAAAATACGTCAAAACTGAAGTCGATGTCATTTGAAATTTTTGCATTTCCTTCAATTAGCAACTAAACTTTAAGCGCAGTTTATCATCTGAACGAAGGTATGTCAGAAAATAAAAGTTAAAGTAAATTTTCAAAAATGGAATTTTTATTGTGAAAACTAGTACACAAGTAAATAACCTCCCTACGTCTTCTCTCTCAACTTCTCTACCCTTGGTCCATCACTTGACAAGCTTCATGATCCAGCCAGGGCAAGCTTTGTGGCATCGTGCGCAGCCACTAATGTACCACTTCCACAACCTTTTTGTCCATCTACAACTTTGATGCACATCGGCCCATTATACAATCATCAAGGTGAAAATAAAAAGAAACTGTACTGGTGGTGCGTCACCAGTTCAAAAATATTTTGAATGAATTGTATCGATTTCCAATTTGTTCTGACAGTTAACAGGTCAATTCACATGGTACTCGATGAGCAGTAATGTAAAAATGTAGCGTTTTTGTGGAATACTCCAAATGATGAACCGTGAAATAGGCGCAAATTCATGAATTCTGATACACTTTCTTCATTAATCATTCGATCAAATGTCTCGATGTCCCTGTCCTTCTTCGAAATGGATGGTGTACCAGAATAATATTCATCATACGTTACGAAACGTTTATAATCTAAAACCGTGCTAAATGATTGTTCAATTAAGAACTCGCTGCACTGGCACTGCCCTGTCCTTCACTTTACTGCACTGCACCTCAGTTCATTTTACTGAACTATAAAACTATAACACTTCCTTCGTTGCATGGAAACAGTGAAATATTTTGATGGGTATAAACTGTAATGTGAGATCTTTTCCTTCATACCTAATTAAAGAATGATTTCTATTTACGCATCGTACAATAATTTTCCTACTCGTTGGCTCCTGAACCAGTAATCAATTTGGAATTGGTATTGCCAAGAAAATGCCAGTGGCAATCAATCATTTATATTTGATTTGATGCATTTTGTGAAAGAATGATAATCAGAAATAGTATTCCCTCTATTGTTGCAACAATTTTAAGTAAAATCTTTATGGACGATATGGGTAAATCATGAATTTATCATGAAGCACAATATGTCGAGAAATGAGGGATTTGCAATCTACAGAAACAGAGAAATACCTAACTTTGGCTCTCCTCACTTCCATTACTAGAGTAGTCGCTTAAATCAGGATGCCCAGTGACAAAGAAATCAACATCAATAGTAGAAATATGTGGCACAAAATACACTCAAATTCAATCTGTTTGCTATGCAATGTGAATACTAATCTGAAATATATTTTATGTGAGTGCCCAATATACAAAGGGCTTGGAGGATCATACCACAATGATGTATTATCCTTTCCAAATTGTCTCATTAAACTAAACTCTGAAAGATATAATACTCTGTACATTGTTATTTCATCAATTCTTAAATTACAAGCATTTATTATAAATGGATAGTTCGAGCTAAATTCTACGTGCACTCCATTGTTTCAATTATTAGTACCTTATCATATCTGTTACAGATCAAGCGTCACTTATATTTGTAGGTTCCGTTTTCTCAGTTATTTTTAATCTTATGTTATTGTATTATTTTGTTATTGTGTTGTATTTGTTGTCTTATTTATATTGTATCTTGTGCTAAATACCTATTTTATCAGAAGTTCTTTGTAATGAAATTGTTTATGATTGAGCTGTGAATATACACAACAATTTGTAATAGGATAATCCTGTAAGCAAATTTCTAATAACATGGAAATTGAAATAACAGTAAAAGCTGCATGTGACGAATGGGAGAGAAGTACAATCTGCGCATATTTTCTTGAGCTCTGAAATACCTTACCCGCCTTTTCACCCGAAATAAGTAAAACGATGACAGTACCAAGAAATGAAGGTTATAACATTTGAAAATGGATATTTTCGCCTTGAGTTAGAGAAAATGGTTTACATTGGTAAACTAACTATAGAACTGAGTTGCTAGTAAATATTTATTAGAAAATAATATCCCATATCCCCGACTCTACTCCTATCACAACTAGCGAAAGAAAAGTTCAACTGAACGTGCCCGTAGTGAAGCTACATTTATATCCAGAACAAAACAATGGGGCTATCTCAGCATTCGCTCAATGGATCAGGGTAAACGGAGAAAAACTGATCGAGATGGGGGCCATTGACCCAGAAGCCGAAGTAAATTACTTGATACTTGAAATTGAATATTGAATATTTATTTTTGCCGCTATAATGACTAGTATAATGTAGTTGCTATGACTTATGGAATGACCTTTCTATCTTTATCAACCTCCCAAGAAAAGGGTTGAATGAAGACGTTTTCAAATTTTCCCCGACTCGCACCCATCGTACAAATTACCCGTCCAGTGCAGCCTTGCACAAAAACTCTCAGCGCCCACGTTTCTTAAAGTCCATCACGTGAGCGGCAAACGCCTTCGTGAACCCGTCCGTCGCCGTCGACATGTCGATCGTCGGCGCTTCTCGAGTTTCCGCGCCCCGCCGCTCCGCTTCGCGTCAAGCGCTGTCTGCAGTCACTGCCGCCGTCGCCACCACCGCCGTCGACAAAAAACGGACGAGGTAATAAAGAGCTGCCTCAAGGGAAATGAGCGATTTTGTAATTTATGGAGTGCGATCGTCGAAGAAAGCATGACGTATATGAGGTTTGGTTTATGTATTTTTTTTATTCCTGTACGGTACTTTGTTTACTTCATTGGTGATCACATGGCACTACACAGCAACGTTCTAAGAATTAACTCATTTTTTGTTTTCTCTCTTCTTTTTTTAAATTCTTCTTTTACTAGCTCCGTTAAGATTATTGCCAGCTAGAAGGCTTCTCGTCTAGTTTTAGTTCGGCTATTTGTCCCCTTTTTTCATTCTTTCCAATTTCTTTTCATCCTTTCACTGTTTGTCCCCCTCGTCTCTCTCTCGTTGGATTATTTCAAACCGATTTTCCCGTTTTATTTTCTCTTCTGCTTTGGAAGGCTTCCACCTTTAATACTCTCTTTCCAAAAATTGTTTTCCATAGTTTTTTTCTTTTATTCTATTTGTGACTTTTATACCATGTGGTCATTGCGATAATTAAGAAGTTTTTTGCCCGATTAATTTTTTTAGATTATTAGATTCAAATTTAAAATTAATTTTTTGCAGGTAATAAGTGCTGTGTGTGGTTACATAATGTGGTGGTCCAGTTAATGCAATTTATGTTCTTGAATGTTATTATTCAAAGAAAATAAACGAGCAGCGGAACTTAAATGTAATGTGTGGCTCATCAAAATATTTGGCCACAAACATTGCATGGAAGTGTCAGGAACGTGTGAATTTATGTGAAAGAAGATCAAGCAAACAGAGTTTTAAATATAGGGTGGCAAAATGAAAAAGTGTTGCGAGACTTTTGAATTAGACTGATGTGAAAACAGGTTAAAAACCTGTTACTATAATGAATGCAGCAAAATTAGAGCCCTAAATTTGCATAATTTTGTGCCAATGCTCTAGATAATATGTAATCTGTTCATAAATTCCACCCATTAGGTGGGAATGCTGTTATAATTTTTTTGCGTTGTTTGTGAGCTTGCGACATCTTTGATCTTTCCGAAAATACCGAGCTACACAACGATATTCTCTCATTTTCGCGCTTTGGAACAAAATCTCTTTATCCTATTACATGTAATTCTATAACCGGTTTGTATTTTTGTTACCTCCTACTAACAATTCATAGAAAACAGCTTGTTACAAAAGGAAATGCCCAAACATTGTAGATACGTTGCGGATATTACTACAATTCATTCATTTTTTGATCATTGGTATTAGAAGTTGCCTACATCTACACGTTGTTGCTACATTCATAACATTCAGAAAAAAATTATGTTCATTTTAATGAAACTATAAGGTAATTCAACGAATATCGATTACATGTTAAATTTTTAGTTCCTTAATAAGCTATGTCCTCCAGTTTAACATAAACTAAGTACATCGTCTAATATACTTATCTTTTCTTATGCTACTTTAAATTATTAGACGATAAATAAACTTTTTAATCAGATGTCAATTACACTAAATTTATTTTTATCTAAATATTTTCTCTATCATTGTATAGCGAGTCATCTCTATCAATATTTTATTGACTTATTAATATTCGGTTTATATCATTTTATTTTTCTTCAACAAAATCGTTTTTTCCTTTCCTCGTCAAGAGGGTGGAACCTCCGCGACATTTCTTTGATCTTCCCGCAACGGCAGTGCTACACAAAGGTGTCCGCGCGGCTGTTACACGACGCGAGAACACAACGCTGGCCGGGCTCATTCTTACGCGGCGGACGTTCGCCTTCCAAAAATCCATCACGGACAATTCAGGGAAACATATCACTGGCGCGGTGCGATCACAGGGCGATCCCCGCGCCCGGCGCGCGCCGGCCCGCCATTTTCCCACGCGCGCCGCCCGCCGCCTGTTTTACAACTTTGGCAGTCGGCGCGTTTGGAACACACTCGCCGCACGATGCAGCCGTGGCGTGGGTGGATGGGTGGGGGTGGCCGCGAGGCGTAGCCAAAGGCGAGGCCTGGAAAAAATCTCGATTCTGCTCAGAATGTCGATCAAACGCGTGGCTCGATGTGGAGAGAGGATGGAGGTGTGGTGAAGAATGGTGCGGGCGGAGCGGGGCGGGGCGGGGCGGGACGGAGCGGGGCGGAGCGGGATGGGACGGGGTGGGACGGAGTGAGGCTGTAGAAGCCGAGAGAAACGTGGCTGAGCGGGCCAGAGGGAGGGAGAGTGGAGCGGAGAAGCAGCACTTTGTGGGGATGAGACTGATGTCGCGAGGCGGAATGAGGCATCACTTGAGGCGAGGCGAGGGGAGACTTGGTGTGGCGTGGCGTGGCGTGGCGTGGCGTGGCGTGGCGTGGCGTGGTGTGGCGTGGCGTGGTGCGGCGTGACATGGCGGGACGTGGCGGGGCATTGGGGACGTGGCCGGACATGGGGGAGGCGTGGCAGAGCATGGAGTGGGGCGTGGCGGGGATTGGGGGAGCGTGGCGGGGATGGGAGTGGGCGCGATGGGGAAGAGAGTGGCAGGACGGGCCGAGGCGAGGCGGATTGAAGTGGGATGGAGCGAGATGACGTAAGGCTGGAGGGGCAGAGGGAAGCTTGGCTGTGTGGTGAGGTGAGGTGTGGCGAGGCGCGGGGTGGGGCATGGGTGGATGTTTGAGGGACGTGGAGGGATGGAGAGGGGATGGGTGGGGCGGGCTGGATCGCGACGGAGTGGGGTGGGGGCGGTATTGAACGACGCCAGATGAAGCAAAACACCTTGCTTGGCCTTAAGGCGTTGACTTACCCTCAGCGGTAAGTGAAGCCCAACTGAAGAATATGCGATACCTGATTCAACAAGATACTTTGCCAGCAATGAACAAGTATACCGGAGACTTGTACTGTTTCCTGGCAGCAAATAGGGGAGTAAAAATGATGTGGTAAATCTGGAGCCCTCATAGTGCCATGCAACAAAATCGTGTTAATATAGTTAACCTCGAGAGTGAACTTTGGGAACGTATTTGGAAGTCTCGGATAAGATCTAACAGCAGCCGCAGCAGCTGTAGAAGCATAAAATACAAAACCATACGTGTTCTACAATCGTTCATTAAAAGTGTCGGCTAGAATTTTATGTCATTAGAACTGACCGTGGGCGGTCACGTATACCAGTTAACAATGGGTTTTGTACACTTATGGCGAATCCCAGTATTTTCTGTGAAGGAGACATAACTCTCTACAACAGAAAGCAACAAAAACAGAAAATATGTTACAATTCTTTCATTATTTTTTTATTTTTTTCTACCCACACAACAAAACTATCAAGAGAAAACCTCTAAGTGTATAGAAATTAAAAAATGCATGCGGTGCCAATAGTAGCTCCGAAATACATCCCTTGTCCTGAGTGCATCAACGACGTTCTGAAGACCCCTTGCACCAGATATTTTTCTTCTTTTTGACGCAACCAATATTTCACTGCATTTCAGTATTTTCTCAGGCGTGTAGTCTGTGATCTTATCCGCGAGTGTACCTACGAGGAAGGCGGCGGCAGCACGGGCGGCGGTGCGGGAGCCTGTCGATTCTTCCAGGAAAGACGGGCGCTCTGCCTGAGCCGCTGACCCAAATTTCTCGACTTAATTACAAGCTGTACGATCGCCTGTACAGTCCTCTTCAGGATTCGGCGGTGCACGCACCGCCTGGATGGGATTCCTTCGTTGGGAATAGACTCTTAAGTTCAGGGTGGAACAGTGTTCTTCAGTATTCGTCTTCTGGTAAACACCGTCGTTTACGGCCAAATAACTGGCTGAGATGGCTCAGAACAGAAAGTGATGTCACTGCAGTACCTTTGACCGTGAAGACGTAGGGTTCGAGTCCCGTCGATTGCAAGATTTTCGACACTAGCCAAAAAGCTAATCCGAATTCTGCCGCAGTCTGGAGAAAAATTCTAGTGAACAGCTGCTCCAATTGGTAGTTTTACGTGTTTTTTCGATCAAAATCAGGTGAATTCCAGAGCAACGCCCTAACTAACGGGTCACGGACAGCTCGCGATCATTACTTTCGCTTCCATGTTCTGTCCTCACCCCTTGCGTTTATACTTCCAAGGACTACACTACCACACATGTCGGGAGGCCAGTCAAGAGTTTAGAGCTTGTCCTGGTTGGGTCGGTGCCCCGCTGCTAGGAGATACTTGGATGGGGAAAACCATAAGTCGAGTTGTAGGCTGGCGCCGGATCTCACTTTCCACCGGGGGAAGCGCACCGACACCTCACGTAATAAAACATGCACGACACTCACGGGAATCACAGTCATTAATGCGTCCGCAGACACAAAATATTCGTATTCTTGATGTGCATGTTCAGACGGTTGTTTGAACGAAGAAAACACCAGACTTTGGAGTTTAAGTAAAATGAGTAATCACGTCGCTATCACTTCGTATTTTTGTAAGGATATATTTTTATGGTTTATTTCATTGTTTATTCTGTATTGGTTATATCTTTTTTGCTTTAAAACTCGATATTGTCTCAAATTTTAATTGTTTTGAAATTAATCTGAGAAGAAATTACGTTTACCATAAAAGGCAGAAACTATTCTTCAAATTTTTAAGTAAACATTTGATGCGCTATGATGTTGGTGGCTTGAAGTTGGGTGAAAGAGACTGTCACTGTTGCAACCAATTGACGAAACAAGGAACTATTTTATTCGTGAACAAATATAGTCTTTGCTTTTAAATTTACAATCACACGGTTTAGCAATTTTATATATTTCCTGTAATGAAGAAAAGTTATTTTAAATTTTTGTACAAATAAATGATGTAATGCAATTAAGTGACTTAAAATATATTTAATAAAAACTTGATCGACTTTGACAGTTAAAACCACCCATCAAATACTTATATTTTTTGAGAAAGCATAGATAACACCAGTCCACTCAGACTTTATCTCATTACTTTAATCGATGACGCAGATGGGTATAAAGTGCTAATGGCTTCTACTGATACTCACAAAGAGTAGAGGAAATCCCAAGACATCTTTTTGTGCTAGAAAAACGACGCAGGCAACGTCCGTGTTTACATACCTTTAAATTATCACCTGAACCCAGAGAACCCAGTTCCTTATTCCAGTGCTTACACAGATATCGTTTAGAAATTCAACCAACTCCTCATATTTTACTCTCAACGATCGTTTAATAACAAAATTGATGATAAATAAGAATGCAAGAATACTTCCCCGAAAAAAAGGGATATTCAAATAGTTTGATGAATGTGTTAATTATTGTAAATTAAGGTATCTTAACTTCATTCCGTACATTCATGACAATTTACTTTTAATTTCTCTTACTCTTTGTCTTTTCCCAATACATTTCTTTTGGGACTTAATTTTCTCAATTCTTCTCCATCTTCAATCATTACCTTACCTACTTTTGACAAAAAAACGTTATATTCTTCAATTCTTTTCTCATCTTTTATTTTCTAAACTCAATAATTTTCATCTCTTTTTGATATTGGAGGGGCATCCAGAAAGACAGTTTCCCTAGGTTGTCAACAAAAAAACAATTTCATTGAAAAACTTGAACGTAGCAGATACAGGATATGTTCCGTTATTTTACCACATTTTCTCCATCTGATTTGGGACATTACACCATGCAATCAACGTTTGTATCCCTGTAATGTAGACGTCTACAGCCTGGAATAGGTATCAGTGTTTGACATCCACATCCAGACTGTAGGGTGAATGGTCTTAAGGTCGGCCATACACAGTGTGGTTCACATCAGATCTTCTGCAGCAACTCTTGTGTGATGCAGTTGACTGTCTGCCCTTCGGTTCGGAGCTTCTCCCCCAGCGATTACCATTTTTACTTTCCCGTATACGTACGTATACACGGAGTGATATACGTACGTATACACGGAGTGATATACGTAGTATAGGGAAAGTTATGTAATGCTTCGCGAAAAAATGGCCAATTTCCGGCGGAAAAAATTAATTGCCGGGCCGTGAAAACGAATAAGTGGATAAAACCAGTTGCTAAATTAAGAAAAAAAATCCCCTAACACATGGTGTAGCCAGAAACCCGGTTTTTCTAGGTTTTTGATATCGAAACCCAATTGAAAGGAAAACGTCCGTCTGTCCGTCCGTCCGTCCGTCCGTCCGTCTGTGAACACTGCTAGCGCCTAAACATGAGTACGATTTCTTCCAAATGGATATTCCCCGGACGATCTGATTCTAGTCTAAGCTTTGAGATTTTGAAAAAGATTCTTTAAAATTGGGGGTACTTTATATGAAGTCCCCCGGGGACGTTCAAAATTTTCTCGAAAACGGCTCCAACTTTTTCTTTAAATTTCTTGTATGAATAGAGTAAAATATACTTTTTAACATGGCATAGGTCCGATATTCACGTACAGCTCTGAATTTTCAAAATTGTGAAAGTTCGACTTTTTTTCGGCGTCTTTCTACAACTACAAAATTGAAGATAGAGATTTTTTCTTCATATAAAATTTGTTCTGCATATTGAGTTCTTTCATAAAGGTCATGTAAATGTTTCTCAAAATTTTAGTATTTTTCGAGCAATATTGCGTCCAATATGTGCAATTTTAAAAAATTACAAAAACAAGATTTTCTCAAAAACAGCTCCAAATTTCTTTCTTTAAACTTTCGGTAGGGATAGTGGTAAATGTACTCTGTTAGATGACATAAAAGCCATGCTGGTCTATGGGTTGGTTTTTTCTAAAATTACAAAAATGTAATTTTTTACTAGTCTCTCACGTCGTTAATATTTACATTATCGGCGATTTTTTCACATTATTATATTTATGAGTATATGTGCTTTAAATAATGTCAAGTAAAGTTTCTCGAAAACAACCGTTTTCTGTGAAAAGTAGCTCAAATTTCGGCATTTTCGGAAATGCTCAAGCGCCATTTTCTCGTATATGGCTTCAAATGTTTTCTTCAAACTTTTGTAAAGGATAGTGCTAATTACGCTCTTTAGTATAGCGTTAAGTTTATTTTGAGTTATATTTTTGTATTAAAGTATTTTGAAAACTCAATCATTTTCTGTGAAAATGAGCTTCAAATTTCGCATGTTTAGTAGCGCTAAAACGCCATTTTCTCTTGAACGGCACATCTTTTTTAAAAGAATCATTTATGACTAGGGTTTATTGTTCTTTAATGTTCTAAAATTAATGTTTCCGCTCTACCAATAAGATACCGAAAAATTAAGAAAATTACAAAAAAATGTACTTTTGGCGGTGATAGATGACTGCTGGCAAGAAAGAGTTTGTGGCAATTCTGAATGGCTAGCGAAGACCCAAGGAAATAGAAAACTAATACGGGAAAGTCTGTGCCATTCTGTAGCACCACTAGTTGCTTACACCAAATGAAATTCCTGTCTGATTGCATTACACGTATCACAGTGATGGAGAGTTGCAGGTGGCTGTGAAATACCAGGACCTTTCCCAGGCGGTAGACTTCTATGACATATGAATATAAATATTGCCACAGTAAGGCAAATGTTTCAATTCTGGTGGTAATTAAGTGAAAAATTTGTGTGTTGAATCTGCTACAATGATTTTTTTCACGAAACCATTTTTACTTTTGTTGACGATCTAGTGCAGTGGTATCAAGGTCTTCTACTGGTGGCAGTGCCATAACCACGCGCTTCTCTGCGCCACTAGCGTCGGGAGAAGGAACTATTACTAACCCCGCCATTTTACAATTGGGATGGAGTTGTCTCTTGGGGCGGGGTTATGAACTGCGTGGAGATGCGATTTCGGCGTGGCACTCGTGCCACAGAATCCCGCTCATGGCATCGACCTTGACAACGCTGATCTGGTGAAACATACTTTCGAAATGGGTTTCGTATTATGTTGGCCTAGATTCCAATTCTGACGTTTAACACCGCTGTTTCAACTGTTTTCCTGTAATGAATATGCTTTCTAAAGAAATAATTCTTCCCATATTTTATATGTCTAATAACACATATATATAAGAGTATGTTTCTGTTCTCTTTTCGGGTGGAATTAACATCGTGTTTTGCCCAGCGCTCTTCCTGGCTCCCATCTATCGGCACCTGAGGGGTCTAAAAGGTCAACCCACAATGAACTACCACTTTTCTAGAACATCTGCCACTGAGATGCCTCCTTGTGCTCTCCGAACGTCTTGCCGAGAGAACCCTCAGACCCATCTTGGTGCCTGTAATGCGTAATATAGTATTGGTTGGTGATAACAATGACCGTATGTCAATTATTGCGCCTCGCTGGGGGTGAGTGGTTAGTTTACTCACCTCTGAACCCCAAGTGTGAGAGGTCGAACCCGGATAGGGCGCGAGGATTTTCGAAGGGCAGGAAATCCGAAATGTAGCATGTCTTACTTGTGGCATGTAAAAGAACCCTGGCAGGTGCCTGGAAAAATTACATTCTACCGCAA
This sequence comes from Acheta domesticus, assembly GCA_031308135.1. Lineage (NCBI taxonomy): Eukaryota > Metazoa > Arthropoda > Insecta > Orthoptera > Gryllidae > Acheta > Acheta domesticus. The sequence continues at coordinate 68,416,269 of JAHLJT010008756.1, forward strand.
TTCCCTTCGTAAAGAGACTTCTCGTTCTCCCAACCAGAGACTAGCATTTGGTGGAGAAAGCAAGAATCAAGAGTTTTATATGGTCCAGTATATATCTGAGACTGTCAATTTAAGAATAATAACAATTTCATTCTTTTACTGTACAACGTTTCAGAAACTCAAATACTACAAACAAAATACATATGTATATGTAGATACATTATTATATAATTAAATTAATATTTTTTTTATAAATTCGTAGCAGGTAATGATGGTGCTCACCTCTATGTTCACAATTTTCTTTTTCTTGGTTTCAAATAATTATTTTATAAAATGTATAATTCATATGCAATATCAGCTATATGTAGTTGACTGTCTCAAATATATTGGACCATATGAAACTCTTAATCAACCATATACATAAACATATAACATCATAACATAAACAAAAAGCAAGAATCAAACCCACGCGTCTAAGGGGACGCCCACAGTGTGCGCCTGTTCAAAGAAGGTCCGCTAGACCGGTGCTGGGGATTTAAAGGAATTAAAGATTTAAAGGAAGCGTGGGTCTAATACACAGGTGGGGAATTAGGACCAGTGCTCTTTTGTCCGCAAAATAATCCGTGTGATAAATACATGGGATTATTACTATTAAAATTATTTTAATAATAATAATAATAATAATTAGTATTATATTATTTTCGTGTTTTCTTCTCTTTACTCACATTTTTTTAGTTTTTCTTTCACCTAGTTTATTGCCAACTTGGTGCTCTCTTGTGGGAATGGGAAAAGCCTTCAGGCGAGGATATCTGCACCTGGGGGGGGCTCCCACGTCGGTCGGCCCGCCCGAGCGCAACCCGCGACCCGGGGCCCGGCCGCCCCAGCGACCGAGACAAATCTCCCGGAGGGGCTGTGGGCTGCGGAGCAAGACATTAGCGGCGATGTATTAATTGCCGGCGGCCTGGCCTGGCCGGGTCGGGCCGGGCCGAGCAGCGCATCTCCGGCCTCGCTTGTCACCCCGGGTCAGCGCGCCGCCCATGTTTCATGCAAATGTCTGTTCGTTCAGCGCTGGGCCGCTCGTTCACTCGTTCGCTCGTCCACCCGTTCGGGCGGCCGTTCGCTGTCTGGCGGACAGTGGTTCGCATCCGCGATCGTTCGGAGTAGTAGTAATGCGTGATGATTTTCGTATTTTCGGTTCAGCCTTTACGCGTTTCCTTGGTTGATAGCTGCTTGGAGGGCAGCGCTATGTGTCTAAACTCACCCAAAGTGATGCCTAATTATTGATCATGAAAATGAGGGCAAAGTTTGTTGCTGTGCGTGTGTGAGGGAGAAGCCTACCTCCTTGCGTCCTCCCTTTTCTAGAGCTGATGAAAGATTGCAGATCTGTGGTACACTGTTACCGTGCGTATTTACCTTTGCATTTCATCGTGCGTGTGATGATAGGAATGACAGTTGAGCGATGAGAAGATATGAATGACTATGTCCAACGCAGGGGGCTTAGGGCGTTGTGTGATATCTCTGAAGTTCCTCTGAACAGGAGGGAAATCCTGTCTTGACGGTGACAGGATGACACTAGATAAATAGCTAGGAAGTCGAATGCAGGCGCTGTCTGGGTAGGAAAATCCCCGCAAACAAATGTGTAGAGCCGCAACGGATATCACAATTCAGTGGGGGAAGTACATCGCCTTCTCGCGTTATAAACTTGCACTACTCTTACAGGACAGAGCAGTTGACGCGGCCGGTATCACGAAATAATCACTCAATAATTATGATGGTTCAAACAAATTGCGTAACGATACCGTATCAGGCAAAAACCAAATCCACGTGATTAAAAACACCCATGCCTTTTGCAGGACTCGCATATGCAGTCTTCGGCTTCGTGTTTTGCCCTCGCGGAAACGCTAATCCTCCCACGCCTCTCAAAACCTCCTTCGGCGCCGGCCCAAGCGTTCACTGCCAACGACCGCGATATTAGCCCGGTCTTCGGTTGCGGTTTTTGCGGTTGCGGTTCCTAGTGGGATAACGCGGCCCGAGAAAGTCATTTCTCAGCCGGAGGGAGGCGGGGGCGGCAGCTGCGCGCGTAGCGGTGACCTGCGCAGCGCAGGTGTTGAGTCCGCGTTGAGCCGGTGTTGCGGCGGGCGCTGACGCGAAGTGCGGAAGCTAATATTTCAATTCCCAGCGGATAAGCGGCAGCTGACAGCAGCGAGGTTTCAGGTTTGAGGTGGCTGCCGCAAGTTGGATGACGGCCGGTTTGATTTCGAATAAATGGCATCTTATGGGGTTTCTAGTTTTTGAAGTTTGCTATAGCGTGCTTTTCCAGTTCTGTTATCTTTAATGTAAAATTTCTATTGCGACGACATAATTACATTCAATAATACGACATAAGTACTCGTAATAATAAGTAGCGATAGAAATAGGGAGATTTTCATTATTGTTCGATTTTCAATGTGTAATTCTGTATAGAAATGAACAGAATTTGCTATTTTTATTTCTATTCGTGGTTTTTGCCTATTGAATAAACCGCCAGTTTGATAAATGAATCAAGACATTGGTAGGCAATGAAGTATTTTCTTAGAGTTGCCAAAACTAGCTCTTCTTTTAGACCGGGAGCCAGCAAGAAAATCGACGTACGATAAGCTCAAAGCTAAAACTTTTTGAGAAGTTGGCCAGTGTTATGAGGGACAAGGAAACGCAAAGAATTTTTTACCATAAGACCACAAAAATAGCTTTGAGCTCGTAATCCAAGCGGGGCATAAAAAATGACACTTTCAATTCAGTATGGAGGACAATTCGAGACTCCGCGTCGGTATGACATAAAAGTCCTTCACACTTTGGGTATCTGACGAACAATATAACAACAAGAATTAGCTATGTACTCGTTCCCTAATGGCCGATTTTTTCGACATATTTAAAAAATTGTGCAGCGCATGTCGACACCTACCGGCCGCCATACTTGCGTTTCCTTGTCCCTCATAACACTGGCTAACTTCTCAAAAAGTTAGAGCTTTGAGCTTAACATATATCGATTTTCTTGCTGACTTCCCGGTCTAATTTTTCTCGATGCGTTCCAAACATGGCAGATCTAATTTCGCATAGCTTGTTAGGCTTCACTTCTGGTGATTTTGACAGATTGTATTAGGGCCTATTCTGAAAGTACACGGAGAGATAATATTTGGTCAGAGGTACGTGTATATTGTTTGCTCGTACAAGTTAAATATTTTCTTAGTTAAATTAACAAACAGTAGTTTTAAGTACATGCCGGAATTTACTTTTGAAAAATTTGTATCAATTATAGTAATTTCAAAACATTTCTGTAAGCTTTATTATTTTTTCTGATTATTCTACAATATAAGTTAGTATAGACAATACCATTTGCAGAATATTTACCAACGTAACAAAAGAATCACTATTCTACAGAGTTCAGATATATATTGAAATAATTTTCATTAATTACCCGTATTCGAAATAATAAGTGCAAGATAACGCATTCACAGATCAGATGTGAATCCGAATGTCACTAAATATTTAATTTTTTTTTGCGTTATGTTCGTAATGCAAAAATTATGAAATCTTGTCAGCTGCTCAATCAAAGTAAATATGTTACAAGGGAACTACTGCACGGTGTTTACGCCTGCGAATAATACTAACAGATTTTCAGAAATTGCATATTCAAATTTCATGGGCTGCTTTTGACGCGCCGCAAAATGGCGGCGATATGGAGGGATGGAATTCTTAGATTTCTTATTATTGTTGAAGGTCATGATGATTGTATGGTGCAGATATGCATGTATGAATGATGCATTATGAATGTGTATTATGTATTATGAATAGTGTGATATATTAAATATGTTGTATATGTGTGATGTAAGTATATTCTAATGAAAGTACATATATTTCAGAAACGTAATAGATTTAGAAGTAACAAATACACTTCTTTTACTTAAAAGTTTTGATCGCTGATTATAGTATTAAAAAATTGCAAGCACACTCGATGTAAGCAAGGAAAATTTATGTCTTTTTCTTGCTTTTCAGTAACAGTGTGTTGCAAATACTGTAACACTTAAATTTCTTAACGTCTGTTTTATTTGTAAAAGTAAGAAATTACTACTACTCTTGACTATTGAAATAAATGCAGATATGTACCACAAGCGCTTCGTTTAAATTGATTAAATTCATTGACAAATAAAGTTTATAGCTGAGGTGATGGTCGGGCAGAAATTGGAACATTACATATTAGATAAGTTTTCATAATGCGAGAAAACATGTGTCTGTTTTCGTACCTCTTGTTATATAGTGCATGAAAATTGGAGAAATTCTTAGGACAAACATCTATTCATCGCTCTAGAACCGACCTCCGTTTCCTCATGGTAGACGTCCCAAGAGCAACAAGTCGCCCACCGAGTGATCACAGGCTGCAGAAACGAGACCACCACAAAATCAAAGGCGATCGGGTGGCTGCTAAGGCGCGGCATGTAGCCCGCAAACTGGCGCGGGCTGTTGTGTGGGAGCGGCGTGGGCGGGGGCGCTGGCGGGACCGCATGCAGGCGGGAGCAGTGGCGGGGATGCAGGCGCGACCGCGACCGCGAACTCGAGCGGGACGTGAGCAGGGTCGTGGGGGCGATGGCGAGTGGAGCGTGGGCGGGAGACGGGCGGGGGAGTGGGCGTGAACGCGAACTGGGACGTGATCGGGGTCGTGAACGGGGTCTTGAGCGGGGGACGTGAGCGGGGAGTGAGCGGGGACGTGAGCGGGGACGTGAGCGGGGACGTGAGCGGGGACGTGAGCGGAGACAGGAGCGGGGACGCGAACGGGGACGCGACGGGGACGCGGGCGGGACGCGGGCGGGGACGCGGGGCGGGGGACGCGGGCGGGGACGCGGGCGGGGACGCGGGCGGGGACGCGGGCGGGGACGCGGCGGGGACGCGGGCGGGGACGCGGGCGGGGACGCGGGCGGGGACGCGGGCGGGGACGCGGGCGGGGCGCGGGTGGCGCGGGGAGCGGGTAAGGCTCTAACTCTGCCGATAAGTGAACGATCCCGAAGCGCGGGGGCGGGCGAGGCGACGGCTAGCGCGCTGAGGCGGTGACACAGATCCACGCGCGAGCGCGAGCCGCCGACCGCTGTGGGCGTCACGAGCGGCACTTGACACCGCCCCCGGCCGCCCACGCCGCCGCTTGCCATTGAGAAACTCGCGTTTGGGATTGTACGATCGACCTGGGAAGTCATCATAATCTATTGCGGTTATATTTCACACTTTGTCAACAACTGTGTGGTTAGTAGTAGAGCATTTGGCTTTCGCTAATCCGGTGCTATATTTGGATTAGATATGGTCATATTAGCGAAATCGCCATTACAGTGAGCGATGAGAAAAATGTAATTAGACATACGTAGAATGGCGTGATTGGGTATGCATGTAGATAATGGGTATACATGCGTATAGATACTGCAATGAAAAGCGGCGCTCTCTTGACTTGTTCTGCTTTATGCGTTTATTTGTTGAGCTCTCATATTGCACTCCAGAGACAAACGAACTAACTTGACACAAGTTCCCAAACATTTTAAGAAAATCTGACTTTACATTGAATATTAACCTCACGTCTTTTGAATTTCCGAACATGACACCACACTATTTGATAACACGCACTTCAAAGCAAGCAAATTCACAACGCAAGTGCGTGGATTTTCAACGGCACACTCGCACACAAGTTTCCCGCTGGTTGATGGCAGCTTGACACTACGCAAGCCGGATTAAGAGAGAGTATTACCACGCCAGTGGATTTCCTAAACTTGGTATACCTTCATGAATTAATAACCGCCCAGTACTTTTTGTGAATTTGTACGAAGGTGGTTATGAAATTGTACAAAGTGGAACAATAATTGATCTGAAATGTAGTCACACTGAAATGTAGTCCCATCATTCTGGATGGGATTGGATTAAATGAAATAATTATAGATAACACAAACTTCCTATTTCAACTTCACACCTTAATTAAACACCATGTTCGCGATTAACCACTGACCAAATTCGGTTACATTCCAAGACGTCAAGCTGTTTTCCTGCACTTTTCTCCCTCTTTGCTCTATCGCTGAAATCCCCTAACGCCAATATGTTACATTACTATATAATAAGTTTCTTAACCGCATTTTCAGTCTTTGTTTTTGTATGATCTTTCTTGGTATGTAATATTTTTTCTTGTACATCCGCCTGCTTTCTGTTTCCGTTTTTCCTTCTTCTGTTACAGATTATGTTTCTAGTCATCAGCCATTTTTCTGTGTCATCTAGAAAAACATTTATGTATGCGAAAAACTTTGTAATAATATTATCATCGTTCCCCTTCCCAATCTCCTTAATCTCATAATCAACTCTAACCTCCCTCTCTCTTTCTCTCTCTGCTTCTCTTTTGCCTTACCCCTTTAACTCCCTCTAACGCACTCTACTTTCCTTTTGCCATTTACCCTTTTCCTTTAATCTTTCCATTTTTTCACACTGCTTTTTTTTTCTTTGTTACGGCCCTAAGCCGCCATCTTGATTGAGGTTTTCCTGGGTTTACTCAATCGAGTTAAGGCGTATGCCGGGATGGTCCCTAGTCTTGCCATCCCAGATTTACATGTAAAATCTGTCCTCCTTTCTTCTTGAAATTTGTCAACAATTGAGGCATTCGGTGTAGGTAATGATTTCTGACATTTTGCGAAAGTAAAATTATTAACATTCCACATCCTTCTTGAAAGTAAGAACATGGGCTCTCATGGCATGTTGTTTTAGAGTCCTAAAAATACAACGAAAATATATCATATTTTGTTTCATTAGTTGTGTGCAGTACATTTCTATTACGTATACGATCATTGCACTTTCGTATTAACGTGAATATGTCACTATCATTGTTTCCACCCCGAACTCCTCAATGTACTTATTGTAAATGTAAATATTTTAGTGGTTAGGCGGAAGAGCAGGCCTTATGGCCTGAGCCTCGCCAGAAATAAGACATTTTATTATTATTATTATTATTATTATTATTATTATTTATCATTCTGCTTATTTTCTTTTCTAAATACGCGATTCTTTATTCCCTGCCTTAAGCGGCACAATTCCATCAGACCTACACCTCGCTCTGCTTGTGTTATCCCTGAATCGTTGACATGTAACGTTGTGTCCTCTCGGCTTCCCGTTTTACTATATTGCGGCGCTTTCTTCGATAAAACTTCAAGCAAACCAGTGCGCCGACCAAGTGTCTTAATGTCCAAAATATGCATCATCAAATATGCAGCAGCAAGACAAAAGCCAGTCATCGCTAATCTTATTACCCAAAAAAGAGTAAGATATACTGCTGTACTCCTTCAGAATGTGCATTGCTAAAAATGCTTTCTTCTAACTATACAACGCGGAACTGTTTCGGTAACAATGTGTGATTGCGTATAACCTTCGTTCCCCATTCTGTTCCCTTGCCATTCTCAACCCGCACAAAACGTTACCATGTCGAGATAATGATTGAAAATGAGTAATTATCGATGAGATGATGGCTCATTATTGGGTATGTGGTGGTAAGGAAATGCAAGATTCCACGAACAAGATGAAAACACCTATACCTTACTCAGGACTGAAACCAACCCAAGATTTCGGCGCTTTATCCAAAACGTTTGCAGGAGGAGAATTTGCGAATGTTAATGCCAACGTTAGAACAAACATTAAAAGTTGAATTCCACCAAGTCGTGAATTGTAAAGAATTTTGGCTGATTTTGATATATTTGAGGAAGCAAAATTTCGCAGAAATGTGATTGATGGCGAGTTATATTTTTTGTATAAGTACGTGACATTGCATACAAAAGGACTATACAAATGCTTTTTATGTCACCTTTCTTAATTTCGTCAACTTCATTGTCATTTTAATATTCTATTGATTATGTTTTTTGTATCTTCGTATTCTCGTGCTTACCTCCCCTCCTCAGTACGGTTTCCTATTAAAAATGTTTCCCCTGCTTGTTGCTTTTTACGCATGTTTTTGCTAGTCTCCTTCTGACAGTATTTTTCGTATGTGATTTGTGATTCCATATCACTCTTGCATCATCTTCTTTGGAATATCACAGTGATCTCACTTCTTGGTGCCTTCTTTCAGCACTTCTTTCGGTTCTGACAGTGACACACTGGTTGTGGAGTCATGGAATTCCCGCGCAAATTGTGGTTAGCATAAGTAACAAATACGATTCAAACAAGTGACTGCTCCTTACCTAGAAGATTCAATGATCTTCCTCGGAATAGCAAGTGGATGCCTGGCAACTGCTTTGAAGACACTCATATTTGGAAATATGTGACAGTTCACGTGAGAAACACGTTTTTGCTAGAGTAATATGAATTGGAGTTAGGTGTGTACGCAGCTGTTTAGATCTCCCTTCGCCGAGAGTAAGAAATGTGTGAATAGAAAGAGTACATAATCCACTACTACTAAGACTTTCTACGCGATTCGCACGCAAGGACGTAAGACTTCTTTGGCAAACACTCACGTAAATGCATTTATTTACTTTAGTATTTCTATCCGTTATTCTAACGCAACATTAACAAGGAAACGTCGACTCACTACTGCATGCAAAACGTTTTACTATTGATTTAGTTTGGAAGTGAAGTTTTATAGACTGGTGGGTGTAACTTCGTCTTGCAATGATAGTGGAATCATTTCCAAAATTCTAGTTTTTCAAATCATGTATCTGTAGAATTACGAATAGTATTTATCTTAATAAATATGAATTAAATGATAATTTGGTAGATGAATATGTACAATATGAGTTTTTAAGTTATAGTAGTCACATATGACCTTATGAGACACAGGCATACTGTAACGGTTTCTCCATAAGTATTCACTTCCAATTCTCTAATTCCAAATTCTTAATTCTAATAACTTTTATCACGTTCGCGCGCTCTTGTGATCGGTTCCGCCCATTCTTATTTCTTATTCATTTACTTTACTTAATTTATTTCTTACGCGCACGCACGCATCCCCAAATTACTTATCTCTTATCTATGAATTAATTTATTACTAATTTTTAATATTGGATGGCCGATTAAATATTGGATAAGTCATAGGTTCGGTGCAAGTTTCCAATACTGGATGAAGACCTGCTTCATTTGTAATACTACCCGGTATTTCCAAAAAACTACAATAATAACTCCAATTCAGTTTGAAAACAAAATAATAAACACCCCTCAACATCATCAAAAATTAAAAACAACAGAAAATAAACACTCATTCACACAATATTTACAATACATTCATACTACGTCGAGACAATGCGCATTCCTCCCTTGATGGCCATTTTTTTGTAATTAAGCTTAACTTAATAAATTATCCTATGCTTGGCCTTGAACATAAAGAAACTTTTGTCACATTTATCATATGCGTGTGCAGTTCACTTCCCTTTTGTGGCAATGTTGCAACTGCGCCCTGTCTTCTGCATTGTCCAAGACCGCTTCACCAATTGCAGGTTGCGCCGACCACTATGTAATTAAACACGACTTCGAGACTGAATCATCTATCACTACTAAAAAACTCGCAATATGTTTGCCTCCACGACCGAAAATCATATGACGGCATATCAAAACCCGCGTTCCGCCTCACCTCCAAGACTGGAAATCATCTGACGAAAAGTATTGTGAGATTTTTTTCAGCAAAACTCTTCTTCAACAAACCACGCTCTCTCTTCATTTGTCCTTCTTTATTGATACCTAATATTTCTAATTTGCGCTTCTGCTTACTTAATGGTCCCCTTACATAATGGTATTTGCCAAAAATTCCCAAATTCCCGGTTTAGAGCTGTTTATTCCTCCGAAACACCCAAATTTCCCATTATTCAGTCCGAATTTCGGTAATTTCCTACTTACTCGCACCAGCGATTCTCCGTCCTTGTCTTTTGACACAGGCGGAACTACAGTCACTCTGTTTAATCGAAAAACAACACACACGTCCGTGCCGCCTTATAAAATACGTGTGTCCATGTAACAAAAATTCTTTTTAATTTTTCCTTAAGCATTTATGGTCTTGACACTAATATTTATTTATCGCGGC
>JAHLJT010008756.1:69893537-69925095 GCA_031308135.1 Acheta domesticus
CAAAAAACCTGCCGCCGAGCGCCAGCAGCAATTAGGATGTGGAGCTCCCCGGCTGGCGAAGATTCGGTCACCTCCGTCTGTCGCGCGCTGCCCCGTGCGACATGCATGCTGCTCTGTTGCGAGCAATGATCTATCCAGCCGATTCCTTGGGGTGAGGCTGGGGAGCTAGGGATGGCGAAAAACATCAATGTTTTTGGAACATTGTTATTTTGGAACAGAAATGTCGATACTTTAACATTGATGTTTTGCTTTCAGATCGATATATTTGTTCAGAAACATGGGTGTTTTAAAAGATTCTACGACTAACGTCTATATTTTCGAGCAGAAACATAGATATTGTACCATCGATGTTTTGCTTTCGTTGTTTTCTTCAGATTGATATATTTGTTCAGAAACATTGATGTTTTTAAAAAAATCCTCATGATTTAAAGAAAATCCTCATGATTTAAAAAAATATCATAAAAAAATCCAGTGTTTATTTAATTTCTGGATTGCTTGCAATCAACAACCATTAACAATTGTCAATACTGTCGATCCACAGGCGACATGAAACCATTTCCTATTCGCAACCTTCCTCAGTGTAGTTGCTTTTCTTGGTGGTAATATCGTTAAACTGCAATTGACTTGACTTGAATTGCAATTGAACCTGACTACATTGAAAATTGATTAGAAAATTAAGATGACACTCGAATATTAGGCAAAATGTACTTTAAACTAATATGACGTGGTATGTTAAACATTGGAACCACGGCATTTTACTTCGAAATGATTCATCATATTTAAAACATCGATATTTTAAACATCGATGATTTTATCGATGTTTCATCAACATCGAAAACCTTTGGGTATCGACGTTTTGCTAAACATAGCCATCACTAGGTGTGGCACCCTACCCAGATTTTTAACTATCACACCCAGGAAAGTGGACAATACCACATCCATGAGGTGAGGTCGACCACATTCCATGTAATCCAAGATATATATCAGTCATTGCATTGCATTTCACAATTCGTACGGAGAATCTGTGATCTAAACCAAAAAGAATGTCGTTGCTCTGCCGGTCTTGGTGGTGAAATACTCGAGCTGTAGGCATTCGCAAACCATGTCCAAGTAGAATATTTTTTGTCAGGTCATCACGTCTGAAACTTTGTGTATGCATGTATACGCTGTATAATTTAAGCACCATACTTCTAAATAATCTTACTTAAATAAGACGAGAGATTCGATGATCATGTTGCTAGTCATAGACTTTTTGCAATCTTCTCCTGAATCATAGATTGCACGTAAAAAATTACTTCAATATAACAATGAAGTTGAAGGAATGACAAAAGAATACGAATTTTATAAAATGATAGCATTGAATATTGAACTCTAGCAACGGACTGAGACTTTGAATAAGTTAAGTACTTAAAGATTCTGTAAAAAAATGTGAAGAAAGGTAACCTGTATATGAAAGAATTTGAAGGAAATCAACTTGTAAAAATTTTAAAAATATCTTTCAATTAGTAAATTCAAATTCCCGTAGAAATTGAAAGAAAACCTGCACGCTCTGGAGATGTCGAAAATGTTAATGGTTTTGCTTGATACCGAAAAACTCGCAAAATACGAGATCCGGCACCGACCTACTGTCGACTCGTGATGTTTTTCCCAAACCATGTGTCTCCCAACAGCCGGGCATTGCCTCTGACGGGACAAGCTCTAAGCTCCAACCAGTCTCCCAGCATGTGTTAGTGTAAGTGTGTGTGAAAGGATAGGACACGGCATTCGTCCGGTGTTGATCGAAGAAACCACGGAAATGATAGCAGCCGGCCACTAGAATTCTCCTTGATGAGTTCAATCTGACTGACAAGCGAGTGTCGATAATCCTGCCATCGTCGGAAATCGGACCTACGACCCCCGGTCAGAGGTACAGCAGTGACATCTGTCAACGCACTGAGACATTTCTCCCGGCGTAACGACGACTGTATACTGGGATTTTCCTAACTTTGCCCCTCAAGGCCTGTCTTCACGATGGAATATGTCACGGTATTTCGCGACGTCCTCAGACGTGCCACCAGATATCGGATGATCGCGACCGTATCAAGCAGTGCTTGCGATCATGCGACGACGAGGACGAGGCGGGACGAGGGGAAAAAACGCGAAATGCCGTATGATATTCCATCGTGGCCTTAGGGGCTTGAGGGGCAGAGTTAGAAAAATCGCACTATATACTGCGATTTTTGTATCTCTGCCCCTGACAGGAATCCGTTGTTTCGCTGCCATCCAATCGGGAGCTTATATTTCGCTACAGTGACGTCACTATGGTGACGTTCAAGCTCCCGGTTCGATGAAACCGTCAACAGGTGATTCCTGTCAGGGGCAAAGTTACGAAACCGCAGTATAGTGTAGCGTCGTGGCGCGCTCAAACGGGGTCTATCTGCGTGAGGGCAGGAACTTTAACAAAAGGTGCAGAAGATGACGCATTGGGAATTTCTGCCCAGCACAGAGACGGCGCGGAGGCAACGGGGGCGGTAGAAATCCCTTTATAACGGCGCGCGACGAGGCCTCCCCCTTCTTGTTCCCAGCAGCGTCGACGGGCAGGTGTACGTAAGTTTGTGCGAGCGGCACACGTAGCAAGGAGCCGGAAATGTATTGTTGTGACGAGCGAGACATGCATTAGGTCTCAGATGTAGAGCGGTGTGGTAGCAGTTAGATTAAAAGTAGTGGCATCTATTTAGTAAGTTAATTGTAAGCTGTGAAATTTGTTATTTGTGACTACGGTCTAGTTTAGGAATAAACTCACTGTTATTACAACCCACTCTCGTCTGTGTTTTGATTACACCCGTATGACGCCACAATAGATGCGGAGGCGGCTGCTGCAGCAGCGGCGGGGAGGCCTGTGAAGGCGGCGTCGGCCGGCCGGGCAGCAAGCGGCCCGTTATGGGCGCGCGCGCGCGCGTCCACGCGGCGGCGGCGGCGGCGGCGGCGGGGGCAGCGCGTGCGACCCCGCGAAATGTCAGCGGCGGGCGGCCGAGCGGCGCGAGCGGGAGCAGCCAGCCCGAACGGAACTTGTCGCACGGCCCCCGCCGCCGCACACGCGCTCGCACGCACGCACGCGCACGCGCAGCAGCACCGCGCCGGCGAAGCGGCCGCCGCCCGACGAGCAGGGGGAGGAGGATGGGCGGGGTGGGGGATGAGCCTTAGGTAATCACAAATGAACCATAAACATAGGCATCTTTACCAAAAACGCAATAATTATACCTAAATATACAAATAAACTATTAATTTCACCACCTCAAAACCCATACAAAATTAAAGTATCATTTAACTCAGCCAACAAATTTAAAGAAGGAGGAGCAGCTATATTAGAAGATCTAATTAAAAATCATCATAATAGCCCAAGGAACATCCACTGCGGAGACAATGTTGCCGTTAAATTTCGATTTATGTACAATGTCCGTTGACGTTTGATCAGTTGTTACGGTGTCAACCAATCGGGAGTTTGGATAACACCTACTGTAGTGACATCTTCAGTACTGACGTCGGCCAGTCCGGAGCTTAAACGTCACTACTGTACTTGCCATCCAAGCTCCCGATTAAAAGACTCTGTGACAGCTGATTTACGTCAACGGATTCTATGTTTGAATTGTATTTATTTGGTTGTTCACAGAGCAAAATGGTTCAGGATAAATCTTGTTCCTATTTTAGTAAAAACTTCCTGCAATGCGTTGCGTAATCAGAATCCACTGTTTATGAGTCTTTGATACCGAAAAATTGTTTTACGTCGAAACGTCTGCCCGCCGGTAGTGTCTGCAAACGTCACAATTATTATCTTTGTACATGTCAATTATTATCTTTGCACGGTAGCATCCATTTTTAAATACCGCTTTATTGCATTCGGTGACTAGCGATTGTGCAGTTTTACACTTGTGTCTCTTATGAGTTCGTCTAATAGCTTTTTTGCTACACATCGAAATCGCGCTGACTTCGCATTCGGGAGGCCCGGATTCAATCGCCGTGACGGCCATCATGGTTTTCCTCGGTCATCCAGGCGAATGCTGGGATGGTTTTACTGAAAGGCCACGTTACTGAAAGGCCATTCGTTAACTACGTGAAGTCGCGTAGGTTAAGCGAATTCGAGACATCACATCATTCCTGATTGGGTGACTGACCAGAAACTCTGGGATCTAACGGCGCCGAGGCTCTTTATGAGACATGTAATGGCTAAATACAAATACAAATACTTGACTGTCCGGGTAACGCCGCGTCCGAGGCAAAGACGCCAACGTCATCTCAGGCCGATATGCCCTGAAGAGAGGTCGCAGCTTCACAGCGAGAACTTTGGCATATGGGCATAGGATTGTCCCGGATATTCAGTATCTGCTGATACCGACTCCGGCCGCGAAAGCATACCATTTCATTTCTTTCGCCGATGCTGTTGTTACGACACCAAGTCACATAAGAATGATTACTAGGGCTCCGAATCTGATTATCTAAAATTCTTTGAATAAGACCTATAAAATTATTTATAAATAAGAGGAAAATACGTATGATTGTTAAATGCTCAAAAATTGTATGAAAAGTACTTATTCCATAAATTTTACAATTTCAAATTAATATAAAGTCTTTGTTTGAGAAGGAAATGTAATCCTTAGCTCCGATCTTCCAACTGTCAGTTTTGGTCCAGGAAGTTACCGAAGATCGGTATAATTCTGAGAGTTCGAAAACGGAGTCCACTGCAGTAGTGAATTTCGTCATGAACTGATAATACAATAAAAACAATGTATTAGTGTGTCATTGTAAACTCGTTGCTAAAAAAACTAAAAGGAAACCAAATGCGTAAAAATGACAAAAATATACAAATGTCCAAACAATTATCTAAAAATTGAAAATGGCATAAAATGACAAAACAATTATCCAATAGTGGCATATAGGTGATATATTTCTTTCACTTATATGTCATTTATTTAAAAGTAATCAACGTCTACAATGCACCAATGAAAGATGACATGTCATCCGAATCTCATTCCTTGTGATTACTTTCTCTCATAACACTTATTGTAAGTATAAAGTATTGCAATGATGCAGGGAAAACAGCGATTTTCCCTCAGAAAAACCCGTTTTTGTGAGTCCGTAGCACCGAAATGAAGCGGATAAATCTTGTTCCTATTTTTAGTAAAAACTTCCTGCAATGCGTTGCGTAATCAGAATCCACTGTTTATGAGTCTTTGATACCGAAAAATTGTTTTACGTCGAAACGTCTGCCCGCCGGTAGTGTCTGCAAACGTCACAATTATTATCTTTGTACATGTCAATTATTATCTTTGCACGGTAGCATCCATTTTTAAATACCGCTTTATTGCATTCGGTGACTAGCGATTGTGCAGTTTTACACTTGTGTCTCTTATGAGTTCGTCTAATAGCTTTTTTGCTACACATCGGAAATTGATCTATAGAAAGAGGCCTGACACTCATTATTTATATTCGCTGAGAGACAACAACCATTATCAGAGGTCGTCATTCGTCATCGAAATTGTAATTATTCCTTGCCCTCAGGTGCTGTTTCAATAATTATTGCTAGTAGTAGCAGTATATTTTTTGCATATCATAATATTTCTCCTTTTGTAACAGACATTTCAAACATGCACGGGGATACATTTGGGTTTCAGTTGATAGACAACTAGGCTCTAAGTATGTCCTTCAGGATAGGCTCATAGGATGTTTATTTATGTACGAATACAAAGTAGTGGATGTTGAAAACCAACCGATTCTGAGTTTCGATTTTATTTCATTACAGAACTGCTGCACGATCACACAGAAATTGATACTCACAGAATAAGTGGGGTTTGCAAGCATTTTCGTAATCATATCGCAGTTTTCCATGTATTTTATTACTTTGTTGCATTAATTTATGACAAAAACCTTTCCGTGTACATTTATACATATTTATTTAATCCTTTTTAAATAAATAATTTAAATACAAGATGAAAACCATTGTCATTCAATTTTTGAGTAACTTCCACAATACACAGAAATCTGGGCGGTGGGGGCAATCACTTACTTTATCTCTTCAAAACGGTTGCTTGATAATCTTTAAAACTTCTTCGGAAACAAACGTACCCTACAGAATCTTGACGGACCTGCTTATCTGCAAATGCCGATGAATGGTTCCGAGTAATTTCTCACATGGTTGGCCCGATGTCTGTTCCACGAAAGAGTGAAGGAGCTAGCAGCGACAAATTGAGAAAAATCTACAACTTTCAAAACGTTAGCATAGTTGGAATGAAAGAGTTGATGAAAACTGAAATATAACATTGAGCAGATTCTTTATTTAGTGTACCGAATGTGCATTTACGAAAGAGACCTACACGATGTGCAGTTGTAAAGGTCTCATCGATGTAACAGATCTCCACGACCAAAATCAATACTTTTGGGGTCATTTTTTACCAACTTCCCGCCTACTGCATATAGGAATCTGTTGCCTGCGATATAGTATTTCACTCAATTATACCGGTATTGAAAATATACAACACAAAAATATACGACATGTTTAATTAACTGTCAACCACAACACGCTTTAAACTTATTCTTTCCCATTTCAGTTGTAGGTGGTCATATTCAACTATCGCAGCATGACCCCAATGAAATGTCTTCTACATCAGTCACAACCGCGGCCATCGAAGCCGCCGCCACCGCCGCCACCACCACCGCCGTCATCGCCGCCACCGCCGCCACCACCGCCACCACTACCACCGCCGCCACCGCCGCCACCGCCGCCACCGCCGCCACCGCCGCCACCGCCACCGCCACCGCCACCGCCGCCGCTGCCGCCACCGCTGCCACCCCCACCGCCGTCACCGCCTCAACCTCCGCCACCTCCGCCTACCTCCGCCACCACCGACACCGCCTCAACCTCCGCCACCTCCGCCGAGCGCCGCCACCACCGCCACCGCCGCCACCGATTCCCCCGCCGCCGCCACCGGTACCATCCTCTCCAGCTGGGGCGATTTATGGCCGCGGATAGCCGCGGCGTCGGCGCTCGGTTGCGGGGGCTGTGACTCGAATGCGAACGGGGCCGTCTTCCTGCTCGCCCGCCGCCCCGCTGCCTCCTCGGCCGCCGGCTTCGGCCGCGCGCCGCTCCGACCCCGGCCGCGGGATCCGGAACAGCGACGGGGAAAAATTATTGTTAAGCCGGGCGTAGCCGACTTTTCAATGAGGCTTCCTAGACACGTCTCCGCGACCGCCTCTCCTCCGGAGACGGCGATATCAAAGGACGCCTCCCGCGAGCGTCCCGCCGCGACGGATGTCGCCGACGTCGCCGGCGCCGCCCCGGCGACGCCACGCGTCGCGACGCCCGCCGCCAGCGCGAGCTTCGGGAAGGAATGCCAAGGCAGAAGGCTTAAGATGTTTAAAAGCAAACAAATCTTGCTAATTTTGTTTGTCTTCAATAATCTAAATTCGTATTTCTTTCTTCAAAATTCATTATTTTGAGAAACGTTAATTCGAATCATATTCGAAATGTGGTAACCTCATTTGAACCCCTCTAAATCTAACCCGACGCTCGCTGTCACATACGAGCTTTCGGACAAAAAGAGGTGAGAAGGTTGAAATCAGAAAAAGGGTTGCTGCTCTTAAGTTGTTAAAAAACAGATATATCTCGCTAATTTCGTCTTCTATAATCTGATTTTTTTTTCGAATTTCATTATTTTCAGCTTTGTTAATACGAATCCCCTTTATTTGAATTTGCTAATCTAATTCGAAATCCTCCGATTCGTAATCCGGTCATTCAAACTCCGTATATTCGATTCATTGATTGATTGGATTAATTGATAGTTTCTGGGCGCGTCAACTGCTTTGGACATTACTCCCGTTAGTGTAAACGTTTTGTTCCGGAAATCGACCACTTCTGCTCGAAGATCAGGTGCTGACCTGCAAGTGCCTTTCCAGCGGGGCTCCGCCCCAACCGGGACTACTCTTCACTCCTCTCTGGTGTCTTGACATTTGTGATCATTAGAGACCGGAAAAATATGTAGTATAAAACGTCAAAATATGAACATAAATATGTAATGAAAAAAGTAAGAATATGTAATAAATATGTAAAATCGGATATAATATGTAATATTAAAATACACTAATAATAAAATACATTTACGTAATACGAAATTAGATTAATAAAAACTGCTCACTTCACATCATACAACTTTCTCGACAGTAACAAAAGCTTTATCTATTGTAATTCAGGACCGTAGTTTAGCAGCCGGACTAATCGCAATAGAAGCCATCGCACAAACTGGTGAGATCTACGACCAGCAAACATACACTGAAGCATCTTCATCGATGTGTTACACGTCAGTGATCGCAAATTTTTCTCCGAAATTAAGGTTACAGATCACAAAACGCTGTGCCAATGATGGACACTCAGATTTCCCCAATAATGTAGGGAAAATGCTGATATTTAAAATAAATACATCTTTTCATAAAAAATATGGAATTAAATAGAAGAAAATTGATAAAATAAGAAAATATATTGTGAAAACAGCAAAATATGTAAAACATGTAATATGGTACTAAATATGTAAAAATATGTAACGAAAAAATTCCATATTGTGTTAGGAGGGATATGACTCGCCAAGATTGCAATTTTGAGAACGGTAAGTAGAAAGACAAAAAAAATGTAATTACATAAAAATCCGGTCTCTAGTGATCATGAAGTACAAGTATTCGTGTGTGTGTGTGTGTGTGTGTGTGTGTGTGTGTGTGTGTGTGTGTGTGGTGTGCATTTGAACCCTCCTATTTTGTTCACTCCAATTTTGAAGTCGGCCAATTCGAATCTCTATAATTCGAGTTTCTTTCTTTGGAATTCCTCTGGGAATTCCAGGATTCTTCTTTGGAATTCGAATCCTGATAATTCGAAACAGTTCAAACCTCTAATTCGGCAATCCAAAAAGTTCGCCATTCAAAACAATGTTATATAATAATAATACACACTTGAGAAAAAATGTGTGAGTTGAAATGCAAAGTTCATTTGACATTTAATAAAACTTGGTGGATTTTTGACTCTTCGAGAATATTGGATCAAGATCACTTCGTATATTGGAAGATTTTGGTGTAACATTATTGTCAGACTAATAATTCCTGATACTGTATTGATACATACAGGCCCAGTATTTCATGGCAAACTACCGGAGATGGCGATGTAAAATTTAGACTTCAAATCATTTATAAAATTGCTAAATCAGTGTTATTCAAATGTCGTGATACTTTCCTGTTAGCTGTAGAACATTTTTATTTCGTCTACGATTGAGAGCATTTTTCCCTTTCATTTTCGAATTCGCTACATTCGGTTACAACATATTGTACTTCTTATATTATTATTCCTCAAATTCTTAGAGCAGAAAGACAGGGCAGTGATTGTATCAGGAGCGTTCTAAAATTACTAGTACTACTTATACTTCTAGAACATTAACATCCTAATTATGGTGTTGGCAGGTGTCTTGGTGAGATATGAATACCGAATATAATATGCAGGTTATGGAATGAATTCGAGAAGATCAATCGCAAAACTCCATTGACCACCAAAGTCCATATGGCGTGAAAGAAATTCGAAACCTGAATGTCGAGATGGGACCGCACACAGTAGCCCAGCGACTGTGAGCATTGTCCTTACACGTGGAACCAAAAACTCGGGAAGCGAATATTGAGTATCAGGGATGATTTTATTATGTGATTGAAGCGTTTTTCGTTTTTCACACCATCCTATATGCCATATAAACATCTTATCTATAATCGAGTTTTCTTATCTCGTACCACTCATAACCACTCTTTGTAGAGTTGCAAACAAAGACAAATGTAACTGTTTTCACCTGTTTAGAAAAGGGGAGGAGTGTACGAGGAGTAAGCTTTCTTTCTCGCCTCTGCGCAGAAATAATTCGTAAATAAATCAATCAATGATTGTGAGGTTCATCAGTTTGGGTCAACTTGGTAATAAGGCGTCTTACATTGCCGACGTTTCGGTCGTATATTTGACCTTCATCAGGGCTACATCAAATAAAATACATACATATAAATACAAAATACATATAGTGCTCATATAAAAAAAACAAACTAAACATTGGTTTTACAATTCACATGACACGTTTTTACAAAAAACAAATTAAACCAATGTTTAGTTTGTTTTTTATATGAGCACTGTATGTATTTTGTACTTATATGTATGTATTGTATTTTATGTAGCCCTGATGAAGGTCAAATATACCACCGAAACGTCGGCAATGTAAGACGCTTTATTACCAAGTTGACCCAAACTCGTGAACCGCACAATCATTATTACTACGGGTCAAGAATCATTGAACATTAAATAAATAATAAAATAAAAATAAATACTAAGTTAAGTAGTGGAATGTGAAACTGCTGGTCTATTGCCCAGTATGTTAAAAAAATTCCTTGGGCTGTAGATAAATTGCAACTGCTAATTTACATGAGAAAAGAAAGAAACCCAGTTTTTTTACAAAGTTATCATTTGTTAGTTGACAACACGTATTCACTACACCATTTTCATAGTTATAGTTATGAAACAAAGAACATTTCGAAGGTTGATGAATGATATATTTAATTCTTCTTTAATTAATTATAAATGCTCACTGATGAATTTAAGAAAGGATTATAATTCGTGGAATTGTCGCAATATTTGTTAAAGTAAAAACGTGATTTAGTTAAAATTTGCGTCATAAAAAATAAAACAACAAATTTATTTTGTACCATAAAATGTTTTGACACTTAAGAAATTAAAGGGAGTTCCAAACTGAGGCTCTAACTGTAAATGACAGAAATACAACTTCTTTATTTCTGGCGTATCCACCACGAGAATACAGCAATTTCGCCTTGTCATATTTATGCAAAGCAGATGTTATAGCCATCCTGCAGGCATTGTTCAGAACTGAAACCACAGTGTCTCGACTTTGCGAATGCGGGCTCCAAGCCTTACTATTGCAAACCAATCTATAAAATACAAACTGTTGGTAGCATTAAAGTGATATTTATGACTTCATTCTCATTTACCGTAAGAAGTTATTTTTATCCCTATGTAGTATTTGAGTAAACTCCTCATGCGCGTGCGTGTAGAAAAACGGTTCCGTCTCTCACGGTTAGACCACTTCCCGACTACTAATCGAGACATATGAAGTGTCGGTCTCCTGATGGGGAACTGATAACTTGTTGTCCATTCCGGCCACAAGATTCCAAGAAATTGCCAAAAACGTGTTTTTTCGTGCTTTGGCGCTGCGATCTTTGTGAGTATCACGGGAATCAAACCAACGCCACCTAAATAGATCTATGCAGGTGGCATTGATTAAACCCCATTCTTCCGTGGTTATTTTGAGTCCACGACACCGTAATTTTCTTCCATATGAATGGTAACACTGATTTTTGAACAGTGACAGTTATTTTGAACAGTGACAAACGAGGAAAAATTAAATGAATATCGCCCGGCAAAATGTGTTGAAAATTCTGAAGTATTTCAGATGCAGTGAAGTGTGAAGTATTTCATGCGTATTTTGTATAAAGAATTTGCAACTTGCTTTGAAACATTAAATTTGAAGAACCAAAAGTGAATACTAAGGGAATAAGATTTGTAAATAGTAAACAATACATTTCTTAAGCGTGCAAAAATCGATTTTCAATTTAATGTAATTTATAACATATACACGAAACATACAAAACAGTAACCTTTTAAAGTTATCTTAAAATGAGGACAAAAATATGGAAGTGTTAAGCAACTCAGGGGAATTAAATGTAGTTGTAGAAGATTTTGCGTCAGAATTTTCCGAACTAATGGAGAATGATCTTATATTAGCATTAGAGAATAACGCAGAACAATGAGTTCTCTGATAACTTTAAGAAAAATATAAGATTTAGAGTAATTTAATGTAACGAAAATACTTTTACATACAATTAATCTAAGTATACAGCGAACCAGTACGTACTTCGTAGTTCTGATTGTAGTTCAATATATCATATTAAAGCAAACTCTAAAAAAATACAGACTTCGAAATTAGCTTCCTTTTCCAAAGATGAAACATTTGAATGAGTAAATCTTTGCTTCGGCATAAAATCCTTGTTTTAGGATAAGTTTACCGCCTTCTCAAGGAGCAGCAAAGTGACAAGTCACACACCAGGTAAACTCCTTCAACATCGAAGTAGCGACGAGAAATGTGAGCATTTCAGCTTCACTAAAAGCCCTTTCCGACACTCTTTCAAAAGGAAAATTTAAATCACAAAAGGTATTAGCTTAGATCCGATAGGAATATGGGTTCTGAGTCCTGAATTTCACGTCGTTGACAAAAAAAAACACAGTCTCAGAAAACTTTGAATTACGACTTCGGTCATCCACTCGGCTTTAACTACAAATGCGGCACCTTTACCCATAATTTTTTATGCGGCACCTTTACCCACCTTTACCGATAATACGAGTGTATAATATGTATGTATGGTATGCTACGTATTATGCATATTATGCCATTTGCGACACCAGCTAGGTAAGCTACACTTGTCTCAATATTCTAAGGCCAGTGATTTGAATTCCATGAAGAATAGTTTTTCTATGGCAGATTTCAAATTCGTACCTTAAAAATACGCATCTCGTATTATCCTTCCTTCTCTAACGTGTCTCCACTTAGATCCTTATGAAGCAATGTTGGTCTACTCCCCTATTTCTTATGGCACACACTTACGATCTAGAAATACTTCCAAAACTGTAAGATGCATTGACACGGGGTAATAGATCTGCGTTGTAGTGTCAGAGGAGGTAATGTATAGTGCCTGTAAGTATAAGTGTAAGTGTGTATGAAAGAAGAGAGGACAAGAAAAGGCAGTGGGAGGAAATATCGCGTGCGGTCCATGGGCCGTTTGTTACACAACTGCTCTCGTCTGGCATTGATCGGAGAAACCACGGTAAACTGACGATCAGAGCAGCCGGTCGTTGGTATTCTCCTCCGGATAGTGGCTGAATTCAACATAGCTATATAGCCAGTGACGAAAATCTTGCCACCGTCGGGACTCGAGCCCCAGGATCTTCCGATCAAATTCGCTGAAGATGCACAGGGCTGAACTCGGCCGATCACATTTCCCGCGATACATCTTACACTTCACGTACGGGACTAATGACATGAACAGGTATGCACCCGGAAACAATGAACTCACTAACCTTACTCTTCACTCACTCACCTTCTCACCCTCTGACATATTCACTCAAGCACTCACTCCGTTACTCTCTCATTCACTCACTCATTGACTCATTCACTCACTCACTCATTGACTCATTCACTCACTCATTCATCACTCACTCATTCATCATTCACTCATTCATCACTCACTCATTCATTCACTCACATATTCCCTCACACATCCATCCACTCACATACCCATCCACTCAAACACCCATCCACTCACATACCCATCCACCTACTCATTCACCCACCTACTGACTCACCCACTCACGATTCGCCAGTCGTTTTGACCGTGCAATGCCACGCGGGTGCCACAGTGAGACAACGGGGACCTCGGCGGAGTGACCTTAGCGGGCGAAGCGGGAATCGCGGGCGTTTCCGCTTCGGAGTAAACGACGCCGCGATTCATATTTCCTGGCTGCTCTCCCCAATGGAATCTCGTTGTCTTGCGCGCTGCGCTGGGGAGATAGAAAGTTCGAGAATAATTTACCCGATATAACCCCGTTTTCGAACGCGAATCTCCATTTACAAAGCGGATGCTAAAGGCGATGCGCTCACTTCACTTAGACGTCTGGGTGCTTTCCATATTTTTTGTTGGAAAAGGTGAACTGTAACTAAAATGACTACAAGCAAAGTGTTCGTCGATTTTTGTTTCTATTGTTATCCATTCTGTTAGGTTTATATACAAAACGTCGAAGGGAGCTGAATACAGGAAAGCAACGATTTACAAAAGTAAATGAAACAATAACCTGGCTGTTGAGGCGACTTAATTTGTTTTAAATTCCGAATACGGATAATACTCAATAATAATGGTGATATCAATATATTTTTCCAATAAATAATTATTATTATTGATACTATTATTATTATTATTAATATTATTATTATTAATATTATTATTATTATTAATATTATTATTATTATTAATATTATTATTATTAATATTATTATTATTATTGATACCGTAAAGAAATTCTTGATATTCAGAAAATCAATTGAAGGTTGAAATAAACACTTCAATATGACTACCATACATGAGCAACAATAAAAAGTAATGTACAAATATAATATATAATATGAATAATAAAAAATAAAACTGATTGCTTGTAAAAAGAATACGAAGAATGTTTTTTTAAGTCTTTTCGTATTAAGCATTCATTGACCTTATATATAAACAAGATGAGACAATACTAATGGTGTTCTGTAGGGTCTCATCTGAAATTGTTTCTTGAACTGGCGTTCCTAAAATTCATTATTTTGTAATGATCATAATGAGTAGATTCATGTTACGTCATTTGAACCTTCACATCAAACTTCGTCATTTAAAAATACTTCCTTCAGAATTTATATATATATATAAAAGAGAATGTAGTTTATATAAAGTGTTGATCAGGAAGAGGCAAAACGCGCTCACTTTAATTCAAGAGAAGAAACCGAAGCTCATAAGCAGATGAAAATTGGAGATACAAGAAATGTGGTGAAACTCAAGATCAACACATATCAGCCCTTACGAAAACGTGTCTCGCAATAAATAAAATACAGGTTGCATAATGAATAATCATAATTCACTAAATTAATGAGAAAGGCGAGCATCTCCTTGATCTCCAAAATGATTGAATCTTGAAGAGCAAACACGAGGTTACCTAACAGCATAAAGTAAACGAAAACTTTTAGAGGTACTTCTTGATCATATACTCACCTTCTCTTCTCCTGTAGATTCGTAGAATAGCATTCAATGCAAAAAAAATATGATCTGCATGAATAGCTAGAATGTGATTCCAAACGAATTTTATGTTAGTTCGAAACGTTGAAGGTTATTTGGACAACACAATAAGGCTTTTCTTCCTATGGAATCGCATACTTATGAAATAAACTCTATTATTTAATTGCGTTTTAAGTAATGCAAGCCTTTTGCCATTTAATAGACCTTTTATGTGATTATAGTGTTTATTATTTCGTACATAAATATTGTTCGGAAATTGCAGGTATAATAGTGCTAATAACACTAATAACTTATAATAGTGCTGTAAATCCTCTTAGTTTGAAAACAAAACAAGAATTAAGGTTAAGTAAATTCGTTTGAAAAAGAGGAAAACTAATTCATAACTCGCATAAACAATTTAATATTAACTAGCAGAATTTTAAGAACTAAACGGGTCGATTTATTTTTCTGTTAGTTTGAATATAACATAAAAGAAAAGTTACGAACATATCTTCAAAACTGCATATGGTCAGGGTATGAGCAAATATTTCCTTCTACCTGCTTGGTCAAAAACACTGAAACCCATTGGCGTTTCAAAAGCAGTATATGTTAGATTTCAGCTCATCTAGCAACCTACGCTTCATTAGTTTCTTGTTTCAACCACTGACCAATTTCTGCTTCGGAGCTTTTCATTTTATTAAAACGATGGGTCAAAATTTATGTTTGAAATTACGGTGTTTCTACGTTTTGTTTTATAATGGATTAAGTTATAGAAATTTGAAACAAAAAAGTACTTACGCCGTACTTAAGTAGTTCAACGATGAGTGCGCGGCTCACTTCTGTCGTCTGACACATACGACACTACCCCGCACTGTGAGTGTTTGCATCATTCACATAAACTTGTTTATTTCATTCTTAGTATTTCAAACAACAGCTCAAAGCAACCACAGTCTGTTGGAATAATGTGATTGTAAAGTTAAGGTTAAAACAAACATTTCAGTAATTTTGAGTAAATTAATGTCAAAGTTTTGTTAACTCACAATCACGTACAGTAATGATTTTTACAATAGCTATTTGTCCACAGATTGCAGCATGTGTACCGTCTACTTGGGTGGAAGTGAGATAAAATATTGTCAGAGTAACAACTCATTGTCTTCGATTTTTTCGGCTATAACCTTGACATTCCAAAGAGTAAAATTGAAGACCAAATAATGGCTGACGAAATTTGAAAGTGTGCGCCACGCGCACACTTCCACTTACGGGGGACTAGCAAAAAATCAGATACTTCCTTCTCCAGAGTATTGCAGCAGCATGATCTTTCACACACACACAAATGCATACTCGCAGAAAAGCATCCAGCGAAACAACGGACTACACGGCGCGTCTTGGGGCGTGCAGGGGGGCGGGGTCCATAGCCGCTGGCAGGGCCCGCCGCGACCCTCCGGATTTTTCGGG
This sequence comes from Acheta domesticus, assembly GCA_031308135.1. Classification (NCBI taxonomy): domain Eukaryota; kingdom Metazoa; phylum Arthropoda; class Insecta; order Orthoptera; family Gryllidae; genus Acheta; species Acheta domesticus. The sequence continues at coordinate 69,909,897 of JAHLJT010008756.1, forward strand.
CGCCTCAGGTAGACGGGGCAGATATCGTCGTGACTTATCTGGGTCCGCGGCATGGGGGCGGAGACGGAGGCGGCTGCAGCGGTCTGACCCATTTTACGAAAACTGCGGGGTGCAATCGAGACGATCCCAGTCCACCCCCTGCCGCGCCGCCGCCCTCGATTCCCGCCCCCGCCCCCACCTCCCCCCCGCGGGAGGGGGCGGGGTACCAAAACCTGAAGGGGGAGGCCTCCGGAGTGGGCGGGCACCCACGCCGGGTCGGTCGAGCGGCCGGGCGGGCAGATCTTCCACGCACGACTTACAAAACCCATGTTCCTTCGGGCTTTGTCGCGTTCGCCTTCAGGGTTGGTTGCATCGAAACTTCCCGCGGACTCCGACTGCATCTGCGTGTGTATCTTGAAAGGACATCCAAAGGACCCCCGCCCCCCATCCGATTTTTTCCTCCTTTTTGTTCTTCTTCTTTCGGGCACGCCATGAAAAATTACTCCGATGCCACGATTTGTTCGACTGTTCAGAGCAAGCGGGGTCAACAATACTTTATGATTTGATGTCCGAAACGTAAGTAAAGTGTGTGCTTTTTTTTCCCGCCTACCTTTCCCATAGTCCATCGTGACGAAGCGAATTTCATGGAATGTTCCCTCTTTTTTAGAAAAAAAATCGAGATTTCATGAGTTGTTACTTCTTTTTTCGTTCACCTCTCACATCCCAAATATCCAATAAAAATCGCGGAGTGGAACGCCGCGGAGAGAGAGAGGTGGGTCGCAGGCCGGCCGTTGGCAGCAGCGAGCGGGAACAGCGGCGGCGGAAAAGGCGAGCAAACGAGCAAAAGCGCGCGTCATGCTGTGGCCCCCGCCCTTGGGCGCCAAGTGACAGCGTTCTCCAGCCCTCAGGCCCCGCGCCCGACGCCCCACGCCATCCGCCCCGCCCCGCCCCGCCACGCCCGCGGACACAAAGCCAGCGCGCGGGGCCGCGGCGCGTTCCAGCGACATCGCCGAACTGAATCCCCCTCAACCTCCTCTTCTCTACCTGCTCCACTTCCCCTTCTCAGCCGTTTTGACAGGAGTAAAAAAGTCAGATCCTTTCTCCGAGCGCGCGCATGAAGGGAGGGGCGGCGGCGGCGGCGGCGGTGGGGCCACGGGCGGCCGGCGGAGCCCGAGTATTTCCCGGTGCCGCGATGTGTCTAATACGTGTCAAGGGGGCTGAGTCTGCGCCGCAGGGCGAGCCCTTGGGCTGGGAGGGGGTGAGCGTAGGGCCGGGGCGAGGGTCGGTGCCCGCCCTGGAGCCCGGGCACACAAATCTTAACTGCCCCAATTAGCAAGGGGAGCAGTGAGAGTCTTGGGCTTTTGTGTGGTGCGCTGTGCTCGGCGCGCGCGCCCGGGTGAGGTGACGTTGGGTGAGGCTACAAAACCGCAGCGGGGCGACGCGGGACGGCGAGCTGGTCGCGAGCGTACGCCGCCACTTGTCGAGAGTGACAACAAATTGGGGCACGCGGCGGTCTGTTCTTCCGGGCCCCTTCCCTGTCACCACTCCATGAGTGCCTCCGGACTTGTTTTTCTGGGGCGCGTGTGGTGTACGATTATGTGGAGCAAGATTGTAGTACGTGTGCGGAGTCCCTTCTCGATCTTTGGTAGAGGTACGAGGGTTCGTGTGGTTTTGAAACACTGCTGTTGGGGCTGTATCGTATCATGCAGGTCAAACAGGATTGTTGAGGTCACGTGACCGCAGATATGTGTGGTCTCACAAAAATGTTCGGAGAATTAGATCGCAAGAAAGTCGCTCGACGTGTTTCAGACTTACTTTTATTTCGTTGCCATCATCCAAATAGAACCTCTTGTTCATTATAACAATTTAGTTTATGAATGTCCGCAAGAGAAATTTGCCAACGAATTACTTCTGATAGTATGAAGTTGAAGAAAACTACTTAATGATAGTATGTTGTAAGAAAACGTGTTTCTTCAAAGTTACACTTTTATAGACAAAATAATTGTAGCAAAATGCTTGTTCATTGAAAATTTAATTTGACTTCTTGCAATTGAAAACTGATGATTTCTAATATCATTAAAGTTGGTTTAAAACTACGTATTGTTCTTCCATTCTCGTCAGAGAAGGAATGATTTATTTCAGTGAAACGAGGGCAATATTTCCGGAGAAAATTCGGTTCCCGTAATAAAAGAATTTAACGACTTCCATCCCTCCTATTCACTACCAACATTAAACTCTGGAAATATGGTACAAAGCTGTTTTATTACTAATAAAATTTTAAACTTTCATTACAAAAATGCTTTAGACAGTTGATTGAGAATTGTTCCATTTCACAAATGCTTTTAATTCATGCCTTTGTCACAGTAAAGAGGAAAGATTGTTAACATCCTTGTCTGTCTTCATGCAACGCTTTACGCTAGTAACTCATAATATCAACACAGAAATGAACTCAAAACTTTTGAGCGATGTTAAATGGCCATTATAACTAGAAGTCAAAAGAATTTTTTTATAACCATGTAGTTAAAAATCATTGTCTCGAATATTCGGAATGGAAGCCTTTTTGTGAAAGTTTGTTCTACCTTACCAGGTTTTTACGTTTCCATCGTTTTATGTTCTGGAATGTCATAAACATAATGAAGAGTTAAGGCCTAACACTTCAAACATTAATGGGAACATAAAAATATACAAGGAAAAATATACGATATATACGAAAGGTGTTGAGAACCTGATTCAAATGAAGTTTTTGCTACGATAAAAGTGTAACTATGGATTAATTTTTACTAACATCTCGGGCCTCCTGTATGTGAAAGATTTGTTAATTGTTTTTGAAAGCTAAAGAATTCACGATATTCTCAATATTTAACAAACACACTTCAGTATGCTTCCAATAGTTAGAAATACTGTGAATTCTTGTTTATAATAAAATAATATTTGAACATACGCATACATAATTTTTATTCCTTTTTAGTAGCATTGTGTATTATATACTGTAATAAATGACTTCTCTAGTAACGATGATAACATTAGAAAAAACGATCATTAATTACCTTTCCAGAAAAAAAATTACGGAAAATTACTCAATATATTTAAGAAAACGGCGAAACTTGAAAAACAATTTTTTGAATCATGCAATGAAAATTCAATCGTAAGACAGTCTTCTTAGCTGCAGTAATGAAATTTTTGTTTTGGAGACTAAATATTCTTTGAGATGCGCATGTTAAAATATTATTCATTTTCTCAATCTCTGATGCTCGTTCCATGCCAATCGCTAGAATTGACTATGCAATGCGTCGACACTGTATTACAATATTACAAGTATCAAGGATAAAGAGTCTTGAAATTAAAGCTTAACACTTATGTGAATAATTGCAGTACAATAAATATTAAATGAACATCGCAAGATCGCAATAGGCAGTAAGAATGTAAATGCAAAGAAATACCCTTTCCTTCATGATTTCGTGTACGTTTTGTTGACCTATGAACGCGTTAAATTAGTGTCATTCATACGACTCACTTCTTGGACAACAATCACACCGCCTCTTCACGGTCTTAATAGTCATTATCTCCAAGGCGATCGCCACTATTCACAAAGTATAGTCTTCGTCTCTAGTCTGATTTGATTTCACTTTGACAATCACGAGTCTTGTTTCTGCGAGTTTCATCCTCTTCTTCATCACCACCATCAACACCACAAACAATCTCGCTGATCGGCAAAAGCGTAAGTACGCCCGTAGTGTCAGAGGACTACTTTGAGAATTCACATACCCGTATACAAGTAAATTTTCAAATGATTTACAATATTACCTGTGTATCATACGCTAACAAATTACAGAATAAATTTCGTTAGAACTAAACAAATATCAAATACGTATTTTAAATTTCAAGTCAGTGTCGTTCTTTGACCTTACTATAAGTATTCCTTCTCTGAACTTCATCTCGCCATTACCATTATTTTTTTCTTTACGAATATCAGATGCATCATCCCCGCCTGTCGTCGGGCAGAAGCACAGGCAACCATAAGGGGCACACTTCGCATTCTCGGAGTTTTCGGAAGATATAGTATATTACATGAAGATAAATATAATATTCTTTTTAAATCGATTCATGTCATGATCTTAAAGAAAATTCATCAGATATTTCAATTGATAAGAAGGAAAACTCGTTTAAATTGTAATATCTGTAACAAAAATATTCGTCACAGACGTTTCCATCCTGAAATGATTTTGAAATAGCCAAATATGTCATTTTATGGCACTAGACTAATACTATTGCAATAATCCATCACATCTACACCAAAATCAGCACCGAGTAAGTAGCAAATTCAACAGTGATAAATCAATTATCCTGAAATACTGTCGTCATACTCACAATAGCGCCGTCTGAGTAGAGGACGTTCATCTACACGAACAAAGTTGGAGTGTGTTTCAGATTTAAAAACAATTTACCTTTTTCTTTACCATATACTTACGTATACACGAAGTAATATACATAGTATAGGGAAATTTATATAATGCGGCGCCAAAAAACGGCGGATTTTCGGCAGAAAAAAATACATTGCCGCACCCTAATAATGAATACGTGCATACGTCCAGTAGGTAAATTAAGAAAAAAATCCTAACACGCGGTGTAGTATGAATCCCAGTTTTCTGGGACCTTGATACAAAAAAAAATGTATGTGATAATGAAAGCAAAACGTCCGTCCGTCCGTCTGTGAACACCACTAGCGCCTAAAGCATACGAAGGATTTTTTTTTAAAATTGAAGAAACCCCTTTTGATCTGGCTCCAGTCAAAGCTTACAGATTTTGAAAAACTTTCTTCAAAATTTGGGAGTACTTACCATGAAGCTTCCTGGACATTTTCAAAATTTTCTCAAAAACGGCTCAAATTTTTTGTTTAAATTTCTTTAAGAATAGAGTAAAATAAACTTATTAAAGCGGCATACGTCCGAATTTCCCGGTTAACTCTCAATTTTGGAATATTGCAGAAGTTTGAACTTTTTTCGGGCTCTTCTTACAAGTGCAAAATTAAAGATAGATATTTTCCCTTCAAATGAAATTTGTTCTCCTTAGTGAGTTCTTTCATGAATGTCAAACTCATTTTTTTGAAACGTTTAAAAGTTTCGCAATATTACATTCTCTTTCTATTTTCAACAATTACAAATTTTGTTTTGACTTGTCTCTCACGTCATTAATATGTATATTAGTGGCGATTTGCCCACATTATTATATTTATGAGTATATGTGATTTAAATAACGTTATATAAAGTTTCTCGAAAACTTAACCGTTTTCTGTGAAAACTAGCTCAAATTCCGGATTTTCAGAAAGGCTCAAACGCCACTTTCTGATAAATGGCTCTAATTTTTTTCCTCAAACTTTTCGAACGGATAGTGTAAATTTCACTCTTTAACATGATGTAAAGTTCTTTTTTTTTCTTTTTCAAAAATTACACAAATGTATTTTTTAAAGATCTCTCACACAGATAATATGCATTCCACAGATAATATGCATATTTCCAGCAATTTATAAACACTATTGTATTTGTGAGTGTAAGTGCTTCAAATGACTTTTAATGAAGTTTTTCGAAATCACAAACGATTCCTCTGAAAAAGTGCTGTGTGATTTCAACGTGAATTTCCGTTAAATCTCGAAATGGATTTTCCGCAATATTACATATCTTTGCCTATACCTCGTATATTACTCCTTTTATTACGCCATGTATACGTATGTATTAAAGTAATTACGTGCACTCTTTCCGTTTTTCGCAAATATCTCGAAAACAGTGAGTAAATTAACTAAGTGAATTTACATGTATAGGAAATCCCATAAAATTTTCTACTAAATGAATTTTAATTCATTCCAATAGCGCAATTAGATTCAGGGTAATTGAAGATCAGTGTTCTTCGAGTATGCAGCGATGAGTTTTTAGCTGCCCACAGCAAGTGTGATAGCAACGATGATCGTAACAAACATGGCAGGGAGAGGAGTAGCAGGTGAGACAGAATGAATATGAGTAATTAATGCCCGGACATCGCAGGGTGCATCATTAGTTTGACCAGAGAAACGTATTATACCCGGTTAATAAATTCAGTCAATTACATAAATAAATAATGCACATCACGTCACTGACGCCGGAATTTTGCCGTACTTTGCAAAACTTTGCTGTACTTTGCAAAACTTTGTCTAAGTCGTTTCAAGACTACATTCTGAGAATTGCACCCTTACCGTCACCCTCACCGTCACCCTCACCGTCACCATCACCTCACCCTCTTCACCATCACCCTCACCATTACCACTACCACAATCATCATCACCATCTCCGTCAGTTGTTCACCGTGGGCACGTGCGCAGTGTCAGCCGGCCGCTCGGCGCTGTTCTGGCGGAACGCCGAGGGTCGTTACGAGTCCCAATGATTTTACGCCGCAGTCGCCGCTGCCGCTCCTGCTGCTACCATCGCTGTGTACGCCGTGCCGCTTCAGGCTTCTTCATCTTCTTACCCCCCCCCTCCCAGTTAGGATGACGTGTCTCCGCGCTCGCGTCCGAGACGTTTATGACGCAGGTGGACCGGAACGAACTAGTCGCACGGCAGCGGACGACGACGGTTCTGGTTCAGTCCTCCCGGTACGTGCACTCAGTAGAGTGAATGTTCAATAGGCGCGTGACGAAGTGATCTAAAAGACACAGCCTCCAGTACGCGAACTACTGAAGATGCCTATGGGAGGTTACTGGGTTCGAGACCCTACGGTCGCATATTTTCGACACTGGGTAAACAGCTAGGTAGCAGCGATCGGTCGCTGGAGAGAATTCTATAGACCCGCTGCTGTATTGGATAGTTTACGTATTGCCTCTAATCGATTTAAGGCGGATTTCGGTCTGAGAGACTTCTATTAGTAGTAGTTCCGTTAGTGTAGTGAATGTTTTATTCCGGCAGTTAGCGGTATTCGCCTCCCACTTGGATAGTGATCTCCATAGTGGTCTCTCACCTCAGCCAAGCTCTGGTCTCCCGACATGTGTAGTAGTATACTGCATATAAGCGTGTCGGTAAGTAATGGGGTAGAAGAGGATAAGGAAGAGAAAGGATAGATCGCACGCTGTTCATGGTCCTTTTGTTAGGTCACTGCCTCTAAATTCGCCTTTTACTTTTCGGAGAAATCACGGACAACTATCATCAGCCACAGCAGTCGCCTGTTGAATTCTCCAGACAGCTCGTTATTTCGACCTATAAAGCTAGTGTCCCGAATCCGCCATCATCGGGTATGGAACCCTGGGACTTTCCAGGCAGAGTCACTGGAAAGTCAGCGGCAATGCTAGCTCTGATCTCAACTCATCCTGTCAGATGTTGGAACAGTACCTTAAACAACGAATCTTTAGGATCGAGCGTTAGACGGATCCTTCTCCACTAGCCTCTCCCCTGTATTTTTATTACGACCTTTTCTTCTATTCTTAAGATGTATTTATTTATTTATTTCAACGCCAACCCTTGGTATCACGCCATTTGGTGACGCGCTGACCAGTGGTCAAGCGTGCAGGTGGCGAATCAGTGGATAATTTATCGTTACCCAGGAGACACGTGTGTTAGACCACAGACCCGAGCAACTTTGTCTCCGCTGTGAATTATTATTATTATTACTATTATTATTATTATTATTATTCCATTTCATCACGACTAAAGATCTTATGAGTCGGCTGAATATAAAATCTACTCCAGGTTGCAACCAGCTACCTAAGAAGCAGATCCGGTGACTATCAGTGCCTCTACAATACTTTACGCAAAATGTGGGCTGTTCCAAATAAAGAAATTTCTTGCACTTCCCATTCTTTTGAATTACCTGGGAGTTTAGACGAGTTCTTACTCAAATTTTTCGGAACAAATCCCAGAGCTCCGATAACTATCGGGACGACCTGTGCGTTTACGCCCCACATTCGGCTGATCTCGATTTCCAAACTCTTGTATTTAAGACGTTTCTCTGCCTCCTTGGTAACAACGTTTTGATCGCAAGGTACAGCAACATCGATAAGTAAACACGATTTTTTCGCCAAATCCCGGATAACTATATCCGGTTTGTTTGCCGCTATCGTGCGATCAGTTTGAATTTGTTGGTCGTCCAATATCGTACACAATCCAACAGACGTCACCGGTTTTGGTGAGTGTTCGTATCACTTGGGGCATGTGTTTGGAACTTCGAGGGCGGTACAGATCTGCCAGTGGAGGTAGCTACACACCCTGTCATGTCTTTTCAGGTATTCCGTCTTTGCTAGGATTGGACAAGCTGAGACAATATGATCAATGGTTTCTACTTGCTCAAGGCAAATGCGGTATTTATCATCTTGGGAAATTTTGAGAACCGCTTTATCATAATGTCGTGTTCTCAAGGCCTGATCTTGGGCAGCTATTACAAGTGCTTCCGATTGTGGCTTCATTCTTCCCCTTTTAAGCCACATAAATTATTGATCTTTATTGATCTGCACCTTGTCCATTCTTTTTAGGTATTGTCCGTGGAGTGGTTTGTCTCTCCACGATTTGTTTAACATTTTTTGTGTCTCACACTTCATGTTTAGCAGCATCAGAAGTTCAGTGTCTGTGTTATTCGACGTGTCTTGCCTAGTTTTCTTCGCAATGCTTCTAGCTACACTAACAATGCCTCTGTTTCCCATTCTTCGGTCAGATTTCATGACCTGCCTCATTAGAGGGTCATCTTGATGGCTGACTACATACTTTCCCATCCCGACTATTGCGTTGTGCCAGCAGGCCTCAATTTGTCTGAGGCCTCTTCCTCCTTCCTTACGTGACACATAAAGTCTATGTATATCAGCTCGAGGGTGGGCAACATGATGCATTGTTAGCAGTTTTCTGGTTTTTAGATCCATCGTGCGAATTTCCTGCTCAGTGCAGTCCACTAGTCATAAACTGTATTCGGCTACAGGTACCGCCAAACTACCTATTGCAGAAATTTTATTCCTGGAATTCAGAGCGGACTGCAGGACCAGTCTCACTCTCCTTTAATACTCCCTACGAATTCTCTCTTTCATTCTGTCATTCGAGATGGTTTCACATTCTTCAATGCCCAGATATTTGTAAGTTTTACCTGGCTCAAGATCTTGAATTACAGTGTGCGTATCAATTTCAATGTTCTCAGACGTTGTGAGTTTCCCTCTTTTTAAATTGATTTTTGCACACTTGTCAAGACCAACCTTCATGCAGATGTCATTGCTAAAGTCATTCACGACAGACAGCATTTGGGAGAGAATCGCTTCATTCTTAGCAAACACTTTCAGATCATCCATGTAAAACAAACGTGATACTGGCCTTTCATCACCATGGAGCTTAAAACCAAAGTCAGCTTGCGACAACTGTCTCGATAGTGGGATCAAACTAATGCAAAACAGCAGAGGGGATAGTGAATCTCCTTGAAAAATTCCCCTGTTAATCTGAATACTTCTGGTTTCTACTGCTTCCTTTCCGCTGTATATTAGTAACCTGGTACTCCACGACTTCATACTAGCCTTGCAAAATTCAATAAGTCTAGGATGAAATCGATAGATCTCCAGTGTCTTCAAAATCCAATCGTGTGGTACACTATCAAAGGCTTCTGGTAGTCAATCCAAGCCATGCTCAAATTACGTTTGCGTTTCTTTACATCATTCAAGATGACTTTATTCAGGAGCAAGATTTCCTTACAGCCATAAGATCCTTTACGACATCCTTTTTGTTCAGCTGGCATTAGATGATTCTTATCTAGATGTCTGTACATTTTGTCAGCTATGGCTGAAGTTATAACTTTGTACAGTGCTGGCAGACAAGTACAGCACGTAATGCCTGTAGTTCTTCGCCAAAGATCTGTCTCCCGCTTTGAGTAGCAATTATTATTATTATTATTATTATTATTATTATTATTATTATTTTATTTCACTCCTTTTTAATGGAGGCCAACATCTTACTCCGGGACTGTGTAGCCAAAGGACGTAAGATTTCTGCATAACATCTTGCTCATCTACTCTCCCAGTATTCGTCGGACAATACTGCAGGTGTCCAAGATTACGGACTTCTGGAGGGATATGTACACATCACGGTGCAAGTCTAAGATGTCAATACTGCTGTTCAATGTGATGGGAATTTCACCTGTAGCGCCAATAACTACTGGTACCACTGTGACTTTTGCCATACCCCACATTGATTTATTATTATTATTATTATTATTATTATTATTATTATTATCATTATTATCATTATTATTAATGGATTATGAGGTGAACGGATTATGATGAGAAGTGAAGCGCCAGGATGATGGTGGAAGGCGACAGGTGGGTAGTGAGTGGTGGTAGGTGATTGTGGTTATTATTATTATTATTATTATTATTATTATTATTATTATTATTACTATTAAGACTGACGTGTTAGGGTGATGATGAGGGATGAAAGGAGGATGATGGTGGGAGGTGTTCGTGGGATTTTTAACCATCCGAGCATGTATGGTTTGAATGAACTCTGGTGTGACTTGTTGAAAGTATTTTAATGGCATAATGGTGTATTGAAGGTCCAGGAGAAGACAAAGAACCCTGAGGAATCCTGCCTTGAACCCATTTTAAAACCACAAATTCAGCGTGGATCAACTGGGATGTGGCCCCCCGGTATTCGGAGCTGGAACTTGAGTAGTTCCACCACTATACCACACGTAGTCTCTTCTTTATGAAAAAGCCGCGAACAGACATTGGAAATAAGAGATGTGGCAAAAAACTATGTGCCCCGTGCAAACAGGAGGTAATAATGATTTGCGGAGAATGAAATGGTGGTTGCAATTGTTCAAATCTGTTTCATCCGACATTGTAGGGTGGTTTAAAATAGTTTATTCCCCTGGTTTAAAAGAAGTATGTCAATACGTTAAAAAAATTGCATAGTTATGTAGATTGGAAATATCACATTCCCAGAATTAAGTATTGCTAAAGATGTAAATAGTGAAGATGAAACAGTCAGTAATTTACTTTTTTCAATTTTTATTTTCAAATACCGAAGTCGTTACGCTTAAACATGACATAATATTTAATATAACTGTCTTACAGACATGTCTCCATGGAATAGTAGTCTCTGCAACATGAGACAATATATAACTGTCATTGTAGTTGCATCAGCACGTAATGCCCAATTGTCGTAGTATTCTTCGGTATTATATCCACCCATGTTAATTGTAAAATGTTTCTTTCTTTAGTGAAATAATTTGTAACATGAGACAATGACAGTGCGTCAACAGTTTTAATTTACGAGCATGGATGTTTGCAAATGAGGTAAAAATAAACGATATATGATATATATGTTTTGAATTTAGTTCATCAATAGAGTTGTATATCCAAATTTATTACAACTTTTTTGCCACGTGTGCAAATGTTAATAAATCGCTAAATATTTAAATTAAATAATTTAAGTAACACGAGTTTTGAAACGAGGCTTGTATAGAATGACTTTCCATTTAAGACCCCAAACTTGTTTGAAAATTTCAGCTATTCACTATAAAAATACCCGTTTTTTACATAATTTGTCTTGAAAGAATATTTTCGATTGCAATCAGCAAGCATCCATCAAATTCTGGAGTTTTATTCATTTAAGTGAGAACGTAGAACCATTACGAAAATGTACAAAACAACGAAGTGAAAGCAATAATGAAAAAAGAGAACACGTTTGCGGAGTGTCTCGAGTCCTTCCTGTGCGTGGATGAAGTTAGGTGTCCATTGCAAGTCCACTGACCTTCCACTTGCGTTTTTAACGTCTTCCGCCCTTTCACCTCGTCAACTGGACATTGCCTCCGCGGCTCCTTCCAGCGACAATGACCTTCGCACTGGACAAGGGGGGATGAGGAGGGTCTTGGAAACGTAGAAAGTACTTCTCACTCACTTAAACCACCAAACAAGTAACAGTAAAATCTGCACCATTCTGGGCAACGGCCAATTAAGAAGAGAGAGAATTCTCGTGGTGGACCGAGAGGTAATTGTGCCAAAGACAGACGGTGACAGTGGATGCAGCATGGCTGGGTGGCTGTAAAAGAGATGGGAGTGGTGGTTGCGGTTATGAAGATTGTTACGTGGAGTACATGAGTGTGGCGGATGATGTGGTAGTAGCAATGTTAGAGTTAGTGAGATGGGTGAAATAGAAATGAAGAAGTTGGTGAAGAAGGTGGATATAATATTGATTTTGTATAGAGTTTAAGATGATGGATTCATATTGCTCTTATGTCATAGTGACAGTGACTACGACGATGTTTGTTGCTGCTGCGAAGATGTTAGAATGGTAATGATGGATTGGGAGGAAGAGGTGGTGGTGCTATGGTATAGTGGATTTGTGGGACCAACGACGATGCCGGAGACTAGTTTTACTTAACAAATTCGTTTTCGAGAATGTATATGGGTTTGCTCATAAATTTTCTTCCAATTTCCAACTGTTTACACCTCTATTCATTCAGTAACTACTTTACATGAAATTCTGGCCAAACATTTAATCATGCATGCTCCATCTTTTCCACTCCTTTCTATTCATCTTCAGCCATACATCACTACACTCCCAAATAATTAAAGTGTCTGCATGTTTTTTTTCAACATCTCAATCATTATACTTTCTTATATCTTAGAAAACATTTTATTATTTCTATTTCTCTGGTTTCCCATTCTTCATTGTTACTTGATTTTTGGCATGTTGGTAGAAAAGTGAGAGGAACTGATGGCATTTGTGGGATGTATTCTCTGTGATGCTTGTGATAGTAGTGATGGTAATTCTAGCGGCGCGATAGCGCTGAATGATGACACTGGTTATTAAATTTACATTGGTGATGATTGTCTAATGCTGGTAAATGAAGAGAACGTTCTGGTGTTAAGAGTCGTGAAGTCAGTGTTGTTTGTGGAATAGGTAGTGGAAAAAACTGTGGAGGTTTTGGTGGTAACTCAAGAGACAGTACTGATGGTATTGGAAGTAGTGATAGACATGGCCATGATAATAGCGATCTTAATGGTAGCGGTGATGGTGATAACAGACATGGTAGCAGCGGGAATAGAATAATATTAGTTTCTAGAACTGGTGAGTGGTGATCATGTAATAGTGAGGTGACAGTGGTGGTGATGGTAATGGTGATAATAATAGTGGTGATAATGATAGTAGGTGTTGATAATAGTTGCGATGATGGTGATAGTGGTGATGGTTGCGACGATAGTGCTAATGGTGATGATGTCAGTGGTGATAGCGGTAGTGGTGATAAAGTGATGATGGTGATTAGCAGTAGTAATAACGATACAGATGATAGTTACCGCAGAAATGTGGAGGAAGTGGTAACAAATTATGGTAATGTCACAAGGTACCACATGGTTGTTTCAGCGTGTCTCCCCCTATAGGGGTGGGTAGGGTGTGGGTGGGTAGTGATGGTTAACGGTGCCACCGCGGCGGCGGCGCGCACTGATCACCGGCCCCGGAGATTGCGGCTTACGTCACGAGGAGCAGGCTCGCGCGCGCGCGGGTAAAAACTGGACTGCGCGCTTCCGACACTTTCAACAACAGCTGTTCTCGCGCGCGGTTTCGCCTGGGACGCCGTTGCCACGGGGGGTTTGCGGAAGCGCCGCCGTCTGCCGGCGCCGCCAGGCAGAGTTCACGGGATTTCGCAGAAGACAGATTAGAGTCCGCAAACATAAATACGGCAAAGTACGGAAATAAGCAAGAGAAGCGTAGGAATGTGGTAGCTATTATACTTCTGAGAATGCAAGAACGTGGAGAACGAGATTGAAAACTACTGAATATACGGAACTGTGCAATAAAAATAAATGTGTCGAATAAATAGGGAACGGAAAGGGAAGTTTCCTAATATGCATGAGGTAGTGATTTCCATAATTTATAGACATCGTTTTTATTTTTATCATACGTTATTTATAATAATTCCCATTATACATTTAAAATTCCATCTATAGTAAATACAGTAAAAATATTATCTAGAGTCCATTGAAAATTAATCTGTTCCCCGAGACAGAAACATTTGAAGTAAATTCACCAAAGGTGAGTAACCAAGTAAAGTGATTTTCGACTAACTGAAAAACCATCAATATACCGAGATAGCATTATAAATCAGTGGGTCTTTCATAAACATACTCGACAGTAGTGAACAACGAGGATTCGAGAGAACGTCCGAGAGTTACAAAAAATAGGCGTGGGATATAAAACAGGAATGTTAAGAGTTAAAGAGGCTTATCCTGCTAGTAAGAGGACCTGAAATACCTGGTTCCACATTCAAAATCGCATTCGCTACGGCTAGCACTGTGCACCTCACGAAGAGACTGACAAAATGATGAGGATTCATAGCAGAAATAAATCAGAGAGAGGGAGAATGGTGGGAAAGAATTTTCTGAAAATTAAGAGGAAAATGCTAGTAAGTAGAAGAAAGAGGAACATACCAGATGTAGAGAGGAGCAAACAGAACCAAAAAATAGCCAGAGGTTAATTTGGAGTATATGAGAAGGTTATAAAAAGAGGCAGAATTTGTTCGGTGTTATTCAAACAAAGTTTAGTTTAAAAAGGTCCATATAGAGAGTCTGACGTACATAAAACAATGGAAGAAAAATATAGAAAAATGTAAAATAATAAAGCGGAATGAGCAATCGGAAATAAACAACGCTTAAATGACTATAACATTTAGAAATAAGGAAGAATGAAATGCTGATCTCCGCCAAGCATGTTCTTTGAGAAGATACCACGTACGCGGTACCAAAGCCTGCAGATTCGAGTCTCATATAAGTTAAGGGTATATGCACAGCGTGGGTATGGAATCTTACACCTATATGTATCCCATCTGAAAAGCCATCTCATGTATAATCATCAAGAAATCATGCACCTCTTATTATTATATCATCGCTCGTTCAACGGAAGGTAAAAGCAACTCACCACATTATCTTCGCGAAATAATGATCTTCAAATACACTCATAAAAGTAAAGCACTGATCACGTTTCCCGACCATCTGTTAGCCGACTGGAGGGGAGTCTCAGCCTACACAAACCCGTGCACAGTTCATCTCTGCGCATCTTGCCCTGAGGAAGGACACACTATATCGACCGCAACATTGGGAAATTTGCTTAAGACGCAGCGTTTCTCGGATAGCCAAGAATCTGTTCACTGATCATCTCAACAGTAGTGTGAAGGCGTAATGAATGTAGCGTAATGAAGAATGTTCAAACTACGAGAGACGAGCAGAGTGCGACAGCGC
>JAHLJT010008756.1:69935214-69955695 GCA_031308135.1 Acheta domesticus
CTCTTAAACATAATTCTCAAAATAAGAGTACGTGCAATTGAGAAAACCCACTCTTTCAACCAACTCATATCAACAATCGCATTCGCGAACTAAACAAAAAAGAAAAACTTTAGGATTCATCACTCTCGAAGTAAAAGGGCGACCATTTCACATTCCAGCAGATTCATGGCCAATGAGAAAGAATTCTGTTCAAGAACATATTTCACCGACTTCCCCGACACCTCGAGTTACCGTCGTCGTGTGATGGCAATTGGAGGAATTCAGAGCAGCATATCCACGATTAGGTGTCAGCAAAAGACTGTGAGCCGTCTTATCATACGGCACTTCAATAATTTTCATGTAAACTGAAAAAAAATTAGACAGCAGAAAATGTTTTTGACGAAGAAGTTGTTCCTTCCCTTACAAAACTTACCCGACGAGTAGGAAGAGATATCTTCTGTTGGTTCTTAAACGTATCTTAATTGAAACACAGAAGTTTGTTTTGAAATATTTTAATCATCCAAAGCTCATCTTTGACCTCCCAAAAGGCCTTGAGTTTTTGTTTACTTTCCTTTATTTGGAAAAATTTATTTAAATATTTATGTTCGAATTATGTAATTATTTAAACGAAAATATTGTATAGTATAATATCTACAGTACAATAAATACTATACAATATGTCGTTCCCGGTGGCTGAGATCGTGAAGGCAGTAGTGGTATAGCGATCTTGGACCCAAAGATCGCGGGTTCGAGTCCCACCTCGGGCATGATTGTACTTGTGTTCATCCTTTCACCCCCCGTCATCACCATATTATTACATAAAGTTAAACCCTATAGTGGTCGCTAATGACCTTGATGTTAATGCGACCTAAACTAGCAATAAAAATATACAATATGATAATAAATACGTTTATTATTTAGCAAAAATTAACGATGCCTCGCCTCCCCCCCCCCCAATGATCGGCTGCATCCGCCCCTTACCCAGCTACCAAGCTGGCGTCGAAAATCCTGCGATCCAAACCTGGTCCCTCTCGACCAGAGGCAGTGCAGTGTCATCGCATGCCGTCCCGAGCCACCTCAGCGCGTCCGTCTCCGCGAGTCGGCGCCGCCGTGTGATGACCACTCGCAGGAATTCAGAGCAGCTCGGCGCGCGGGGCCCGGGCGGGGCCCGGCCTGTGCGCGGCGCCGCGCCGCGCCTGCTTACGCGTTGTTTGTATGCGCGGCCTGCGGGCGCAGCGCGCGCGCCGCGCGGCCGCGACGAGCCTTACCGGGCGGCGCTAAGCAGGACCGCCGCCGCGACGCCGAGCGACGCCCGCCGCCGCCGCCAGCCGCCGCGCCGCACGCGCAAAAGGACGAGGAGATGGAGATAGAAAGGGACGGCGCGCCGCGGCTTTGTAAACTTCGGTTTTTCTTTCTTGGCGCGTGGGGGGGGTGTCATCAAAATGGAATATCTCACGGTGTTTCGCGTCGTTCTCGGTTGTGCCGCTAGGAGTCACATTATCGCGACTGTATCGAGCAGTGCTGTCGATCATGCGACTCCTAGCGGCACAACCGAGAAAGACCTGAAATACCGTGAGAAATTCCATTTTGATGGCACACCCCCAGGCGCCAAGAAAGAAAAACCGAAGAGTATTGGGGGACGACGGGGACGGGGATCGGTGCGTCATTTTTATGACTTGAGAAGGAATGTTATGGAAATGTTGGTATTTATAATTTTGAATATTGTGGAAGAAGGTGATGTGAAGAATACAGTTCGTGCATCGTTTGTCATTGCTATTACATTCCTTGTTTTAAAAATCTATCTAATTGAAAGGACTGCGCAACTTCCTGAGATGTTGCAAGGAGACGGCTATGTAGTGTTTATAGTTCAACTGTTTCATTGAGATAGGGTTATTAAATGCTAGTATTTACAATTTTGGAAGTTCAAATTGAGGGTGAAATAATAATATAGTACGTGGTTAGTATTAATTCTTCTTAGATTCTTGATTAAAAACATGTCTAATCCAGAGGACAGCATAACTTCCTGAGATTGTAAGCTTACTGCTTTGTAGTGCTCTGGGAAAGGGTGATGAAGATCAATACATCTGTTTCATGACTTGAAAAAGAAATATCAAAATGTTAGTATTTGCAATTTTAGATACTGAAGAAAAAGGTGAAGAAGAAGAGGAAATGAACGATACATTGCGTAGTTTGTGTGGCATTGATACTAGATTCTTGCTTTTAAAAACATATTTAATTGAGAGGACTATCTTTCGTCCTGACACAAAGTATGTTGCCAGCTTTGTAGACCGGTGAGATAAGGTGACGATGATCAGTCTATCTTTTCCATGAGTTGAGAAAAAATTGAAACTGCTAGTATTTGCGATTTTCGATATTGAGGATGACGGTGAAATGAAGTATTCAGTGCTTGCATCAGTTGCTTCCATAAAAACTGCGGGGAAAATTCCCTAATTACACTAACAAGGTTGGGTAAGTGGTTTCTTACAAATTGTCAAAAACTGTCGTATGATGATAATAGTAATAATAATATATAGTAATGATTATTATAATAATAACAATGTCTATTTTCCCGCGGCCATATTCACGATGGATTTTCTTTAGTTTAAGATAAGATAAATTTATTTAAATTGCAATTGGGTATAACCCGCTAGCAGCTAATTATATAAATAAGGTAATATAACTAACATAATATAACTAAGAAAGTATATAATAATAATAATAATAATAATAATAATAATAATAATAATAATGTTACAAAAATGAGTACATCTGCTTTAAGAAAAGTCAAGTAAAGTTTGTCGAAAAGTCAACCGTTTTCTGTGAAAAGTAGATCAAAATTCCGCAAATGTAAATTTTTTGAAAGATCTCTCACATGGTTAATATGCACATTTTCAGCAATTTGTAAATACTGTTGAATTTGGGAGTTGATGTTCTTCAAATGAATTTTAATGATGTTTTTCGAAAACTCAAAAATTGTCTGTGAAAAAGAGCTTCAAATTTCGCATTTACAGTAGTGCTTAAATGCCATTTTCTTAAAAACGACTGTAAAGTTTTCAAAGAAAATTACAATTTAGGACGAGGATTTAATATTTCTAAAATAATATTTCCGTTCTACTATTAGGAAACCGAAAAATTAATAAAATGTCAAAAAAATGTACTTTGAACGGCGATAGATGACAGTTGGCAAGAGAATGTGGCAAGTCCGAATAGCTAGCCAAGGAAATAGAAAACTAATACGAGAAAGTCAAGTTTTCTGTGAAAAAGTGCTTCAAATTTCGCATTTACAGCAGCGCTTAAAAAGCATTATCTCAAGAAATGGCTCTAAAGTTTCAACGAAAATTTTCGTATATGATGAGGTTTACTCTTCTAAAATATTCTTAAAGAATATACATCTATTTCTGTTCTTCCATCATGGGACCGAAAATTTGACAAAATATGAAGGAATGTACTTTGGGCATTAGATGGCAGCTGGAAAGAGGATGGGGCAAAACCGAAAGGCTAGCCCAGGCCAAAGAAATTAGAATTGTGTGAGAAAGTCTGATTGTATGTGTCATTCTATTGGACTGTAGTTAATCACTTAAATGAAATTATTGCCTGCTGTGAAGACGAGCTAGTAAAACTGTCGATGCTACAAACGCGTCTTAGCCGTTTGATTTTGCAGTAATAAAATTCATCTAAATACAAAAATTGTCGTGCACAATCTTCCGCGTGGTCCGCATGTCCCTATTCAATTTCAGGGCCTTTTTGGGACAATAAGCTGAACATCGTTTTTCTGCGAACAATAACCAACTCCGCTATTGAAAGATTTTTTACCTTTAATTGGTTTCGCATCTTCCCGGCGCTGGGCTCGTTGTCGATGCACGTGCGCGCTCCCATTGCCTCCAAATCCGTCCGCGGCGGACGGCAGCCGCATCGGAGAGCGACCGCGCAATGTCTTCATGACGTAACCTGCTCGGGAGGCCGCCCCGCGCCGCCAAATTCGTCGCCGCAGTCGCATCTCCGCCTTCCCTTGCGCTGTGCCGCCGCCGCCGCTATCCTTGGGGCGCTCCGCTTCCTCGTCAGCTGCTGCATGCGTCGTTTCATAATTGCCCAGAAAAGACGAGAATCGGTTCTTTCTTCTTTCGTCTCCAACGTGCCGATAGGAGATGAGGGATATGCTTCTAAGAAAAAGGAAAACAAGTAGAAGAGAAAAGGGGAGGAAAAATAATAAAAGATAGAAGAAGAGGACGAAGAAGACGAGGAAGAAGAAAATGAAAATATGAAAGAAGGAGGAAGACGGCAAGATTCGTAAAAAGAGGAAGAAGAGCAAGAGTGGGAAGAAGAGGAAGAAAAACAGGAGTTGGAAGAGGAGCGGAGAGTCGGAGGGGGGAGCGGGAGTCGGAGGGGGAGCGGGAGTCGGAGGAGGAGCGGGAGTCGGAGGTGGAGGAGGAGGAGCAGGAGGAGGAAGAGTCGGAGCAGGAGTCGGAGCAGGAGCAGGAGTCGGAGTAGGAGTAGGAGTCGGAGGAGGAGTCGTCGGAGGAGGGGGAGACGGTGGAGCAGCAGGTGTCGAAGGAGGAGCAGCAGAAGTCGGAGGGGGAGCAGCAGCAGCAGCAGAAGTCGGAGGGAGGAGGAGCAGCAGCAGGAGTCGGAGGAGGAGGAGCAGCAGCAGCAGGAGTCGGAAGAGGAGCAGCAGGAGAGGGAGGAGGAGCATCAGAAGTCGGAAGAGGAATAGGAGTTGCAAGAGGAGGGAGAAGAACAGGAGTGGGAAGAAAAGAATGATGAGGAATGAGAGAAGGAAGAACAAGAGAAAGGAAAGAAAAGGAAGATAACGAGGAAGGAGAGGAGGAAGAGAACCGCTAGGGAAAGAACGAAGCGGAATAGAAAGAAGTGAAGGACGGGGGTAAGGAGAAGAAAGAAGAAGTGGAACAATAGAGGGAGAGTAGTGAATATGAAGAGAGACAGTACAGAGATGAAGGAATAGGAAGGAGTACAGGAAGCGAAGAAGGAGAGCAAGAAGAAGGAAACAAAGAGAATATGAATTAGAAAAATTGGACCACCCGCGCTTGGCAGCCCTTGAGCAGAGCCCGTCGCGGTGGCGTATGCGCAGGAAAGCGCCGCGCTGCAGGCTGCTCGCGTGACATCCTTTTATCGGCGATTACAGCCGGACGTGCGAAGGCGGCGCGGCGTTTGTGAACGGGTCGAGAAGGTCCGTTCTCGGCTCCCTTTCACTCTCGCCGCTGCCGCCGCCGCCGCCGCCGCCGCCGCCGCCGCCGCCGCCGCCGCCGCCGGCTCCGCGCAAGGAGATCTTCTTTGCTCTCTTGTTCGAGCGCCAGAGCAGGGGGCCGTCACGGGGTAGGGAAACCTTCACACCTCCCACCACTTTCTCGTATAAACGCTGGTGGGGACGCCCGGGACGCCTGACTGGGTCCGCCATATCCGGGCCCGGAAATTACGTACGACTACTGGGATCAACAGTACCCTCTAGCGACCATTTCTGACAACTACCGAAGAGAACGTAACTTCCTGTTTCTATGTTTTGAAATTTATGATCGTGGTGAACCGTTTCACGAAGAGTGGCCGAGAGTGGCTGTGCAAAACGAATGCCCTTTTGTGGATACCTTTGTTGAGAGGATCGGAGAGGATACCCTTTGTTTCTTCCCTGCAAAATGCCACGACAGAGGCGATGCCAAATCTGTTTGCTTTTCCCAGCGATGTTCAAAGGTAATTGTGTTTAACACGTGCTCGATATGTTAATCTTATATTTTTATAATATTATATTGTTCATGCTTTTATAATTATTATTATTAATATTATTAGTACGATAATTTTCACATTTTTATGAATGTATTTCTATTACCATCACTATATTTTTATGTGGAATAAATAGAAGACGATATTATTGATAATTTTTTAAATATAACTTCAGGTGTATTAAGGGGCTGAAGGCAATTGAGAGGATCGGAGAGGATACCCTTTTCTTCCCTGCAAAATGCCACGACAGAAGCAGTGTTGGTTGCCAAATTGCTGCAAGGCCAAATCTGTTTGCTTTCCCCAACGATGTTTGGAAGGTAATTGTGTTTAACACATGTGCTCAATATGTTAATCTTACATTTTTATAAAATTAAATTATATTGTTCATGCTTTTATCATTATTATTATTAGTAGTAGTAGTAGTAGTACGATAGAAATACATTCATAAAAATGTGAAATTATTACCATCACTATATTTTTTTGTGGAATAAATAGAAGATGATAATATTATTGATAATTTTTTTAATATAACTTCAGGTGTATAAAGTAGCTGAAGGCAATTGGCGTCCTGATGGCTTCCTGTTCATGGCGCACTGTAACTAGTGGTCGATATGTGTACGTAGATCATTTTACACCACACATGATTAGTGCCTCTAGGAGAGTGCTGTGTAACGCAGTACCAACTCTCTTTTCTGATGTATGTTCTGAGGTACCTGACAGGATGCTCAGGGCATTCTTGCAGAGTGTACCAGAGGAGAGAGGTAAGTATTCACTGTTTACAGTTATTGCACATTTGCTTTTAGGATGTTACGAGCACATTTTAATTTAACATTATTTTTTTGTCTCTAGTCTTTTCCTTTCATTCAAGTGAACAGAGCTTGCAAACTTTGGGTTTGGACTGGACCAGGCTGTCTTCAGGTATTGTGAAATCCACCAAACAATGGTGATTACATTCTTGTAATGGATGACATTACAATTTCTGAGCACAAAAATTGAATAAGCTGCTCAGAAATTCTGTGAAAAACATTTGTTGCATCTTGTAAACCTTACTTGAAGCAAGTACATTAAATTGTATTAAATTCAATGAAATTAGCAAAACATACTTTAAAGATGACAGAAAGAAGTAAAAAGTGACTTGGTAGTCAAAATCGATGAAAAATGCAAAAAAGGGCATATAAAAATGGGGTCATTTCCTTTTGTTATAACAAGAGCTGGAAGTTAATGCAATTGCAAGTTTTTTGTCAATGGTCATATTTCCCTGAAATTGTAAAATGTGTGTTCATGGCAAAATATTGGAAATAAAATAAGAAATTATTTGCATATACTGCATACCTTGTGTTTTCAGAGCTTTTTGGCATATAAATGAATGTTTTTTCATATTGTTCGACTTCTTCGCTAAAATAACACAAAACCATAAATTTCCAAGTAAAAAATTTGTATTAATACAAAGCATGAACTTTCCTGTTGCTTCAAATATGTTAGTACAATGAGTAGATACTTTGTTTTTAATTTGCATATTCCCTGTCTGGGTGGCAAAAATATGTAATCTGTTAAATATCTTTTTATGACCAAACATTTTTGTGGCATATTTGTATGCATATTTCAGTGCTAAAAGCTTGCATAAGCTTCCCAGTTCTAGTTATAACATAAAATGAATATCTATACTAAAAGGTACTGGTCTAAAGTGAAAAGATAAGGAATTACATTTCGTTCAAATCCACCCTCTAGTAATTAGCCTACTGTTGATAGTGAACTCGGATACAGTGAATTCTCAGTTATAGTGAGCTTAAGTCATTGGTCCTGTTTCATTTACATTACAAATTAGCATAAGCAATCCCTTACTTTGTGAATGCCTGCACAGGAAAACAGTTGTTGAATGGCGCTGATGAACATAAACTAGTGTTATACAGAATAAACTTTGTATTATTGTTTGATAATTGTCCATCACGTTTAATAATTTAGATTTGTCATTTAAAAATGAAGAGAACTCAAGTTCTACAGCTGAAAGAATCTTTTATTTATTTATTTTTAATGAGGTCCATTCACTAGCCAAATCAAACAAAAAGAAACTATCCTCATTATCTTCATGTATTTTTGAAGTATTTTAAGTATTTCTTTTTTAAATACACCGATTTTATGTATTTAAATACTGCCCAGCCCTGTCTACATTTTATTTGCAATGTATTACATATTCTTTTAAAATTATTCATGAAAGATTAGAAAGACATTTAGTTCAAATGTACATGGTTAATCTAATTTATAGAACTTACAGAATTCACTCCACAAAATATTATTAAAGTTTGTCTCCAGTTTTCCCTCTCATGTTGGATGGGGTTTTTACCAGAACTAAGCAATATTAAAACAAAAGGCACTGATCCACATTGGAATGTTTGAAACAATGCTCGGTAACTCGCAGATTTTGTAAATGGTCAGTTGTGTGAAAAAGATTAAAGAACTTGTTTTCAGCCACACAAATGTATAAAATTTGTTTACTGGCTAGCTACAGTATTTGTCCATCCTAGTTATGCAAGAGAAGCATTCGATTAAGACATTATTTTACTAAAAACTTTGGTGTGTATTGTAAGTCATAGTTGAACAGTATTAGTACATATTTATGTTAATATTATGTATATCATTCCATATAAATCTGAGCATGAATAAGAGCTTGCACTGTAACAAGTGGGCAAATACATAAGTATATATTTACTACATATCAATGTATTGACAGTATATGAATTCAATTTACACGTTTTGTATTTACAAATCTTAGTATGTTGATTCATTTCAGTGCTTTGAATCTTGGGCCAAAGGGTTTTGAGATTAATTGATAGGATCTTACTTATCTATGTTTGTATGTTATGACTAGAAAAGTTCAAGTCGATCACTCAATTGTATTTTCCTATGTTTAACTCTTACTGTTTGGTAACGGTGCACTTTATACTTTTCACATTGCAACTCACTTTAGGCTTATTGCAATATCCATATATCTGTGTGTTTTTTAATTGTCATCACTGTATGCCAATGAATTATGCTATGTTTTTGCTGCTTTTTAAAATTTCTTTTTGAATAGATTGTCAGGGTTTAAATATGTATGTAGGGAGCCAACAGAAAGTTGAATTAGTGATATTTCACAATTTTTGGATGTATGTGTTTTGTGCCTTTGTATTATGTCTTTGTATTATTCCATGTTTAATTTGAAAATAAATGTTAAAATGTGAAATCACTTTCGTTTATTTTGCATGTTTATCCTAGATTTCTTTCCCTGCCTTCAAATTCCTAAATAGTGTAACATTTATTTTGTTCTTAATTCATCTGCAAATCATATGTACTTATAAATAAATTCAAAAGTCAATATAAATAATATTGGAAGTGAAACAGAGCTGTACTCTCTTGACACCGGGGTCGTCTTCGCTACTCGTTTTGAGTGGGTCGTCGTGATTGGCTGATTCGTATTCCCGGCATATTTTTAAAGCTTCAACGCTATTGGGGCCCGCGAATGGCGGCGTCCCCCACTCTCTCTGTCGGTTCCCCCACCATGTCAAATAAGAGCTCTCCAATATACATTGAGTGCCGTCTCTGTTATATACTCTCTGCGCCAGAGGTCAGAGAAGCAGCGCGTCTGTTCTCATTACTGCGTGACGACTTCGTTTGATGGAGTCTTTCACCCTTTGGTGTTGAGCTTGGAACTCTTGCGCCGATGGCGTTCACCGGTGGCGAGAGCTCGGCGGCAACATAGGTGCCTCCGTTGTATCACTGACCGAGAGGTACAAGGGTTCGAATCACGTCAATGGCGGATATTCGACTTCAGCCTCTTTGCTAGGGCGATTTCAATCACGGACTAGAGGAGAAACCTTTGCAGTCTGCTACTCTGAACAATAATTTTCATTAGTTATTCATTTCATTTCATTAGTATCGTAACAAATGGACTATGGAGCTCGCGCGATCTTTTCTTCTTTATCCTGCTTCATTCCTTTCCCCTTTGAGACACTAATTCTTTCATGCAATGCACTGTTGAAGATGTACTTTCAAATAAAATATTCATAATTTAAGGAAGTATATGTAAGATTATACTGGAGAGAGGAGTAACAGATTATTTGAATATATTTCATATATCAAGAATGTAAAAAGGTAATGGCGAAGGGACGAGTTGAGAACCTTGGCAAACAATAATATCTTGGTAGTTTCAGCAGTGATCTTTAATTAAGATAAGTTAGACAGTAAATGTGGAATCGTGAAAGATGATGAAATCATGTCTTAAAAGATGTATACAGATGCGGAAGACAAAAATCCTGCTGACATAAGTGTACAAGATAAATTGGAAAATATCGTCACAAGTTCAGAGAGGAAGTGAGATGACAGAGTTTTAGGGCGACAAATGATTGAAGGAAGGGAAAAGGGGAGATAAGGGACTGAGAATGATCTGATAAAAGAGAAAAAATGCCGATATGATGGGCGGGATAGTAAGGTAAATAAATTGTAAATATAAAGTAAATATGTAATATTGGTAGGAAATGGTGTTAATATTCACATAGTCAGAATTTGGAATATTTCGCATAATTTTATCACAATAAATTAATTTCGTTTTAAGTCAGATTTTTCAATTTCTAATAAACATGAATTACATGAAATACTCATAAGGCATTTATCCTTCTATAATAATCTTCTGAGCGGTAATTAGTCAAAGTGTAGCACCTATCGTAATTTGCTGTAACAATTGAAATATTTTGGTTCAAAACGTTGTTGCATTTTTACTTTCCCGTATACGTACGTATATACGGAGTAATGTACGTAGTATAGGGAAAGTTAAGTAATGCTGCGGAAAATCGATTCCGAGATTTCAACGGAAAAACACATTTTGGGGTCCCCTGATACCGAAAAAGTGGGTCTTTACAAAACGTCCGTCCGTCCATCTGTCTGTCTGTTTTGGGTCTGGGAATGACGCAAAAGATGCAAAAGCAACGCCACTATTTAGATTAAAGAAAAATTCCTGATGTGAATGAAATAGTAGAATTTCTATGAATGTCATTTTATGCAAAAATATATGAATGATAACTGACAAATAAGAACTTGCCATTTCTTATTAGAAAATCTATAGGTAATAACATTGCTTTACAACATTGTGCAATGTGCTGTGGATGTATTTTTTATAATGTTTTTTTCTGTTGAGTATACATGCTCTCAAGGATTTTGAAACATAGTTTTTTTGTTATTTAAGGTCGCATCAACTTCTAACAAATCAACTTTAGCGATCATATGATATCTATGAGCATGAAACGATATGGTGATGATAGGGAGTGAACAATGAATGGCAGTGCAAGGGGACAGTGAATGACAAATTCAAGGGGACTCGAACCCGCAACCCTTCGGTCCGAGATCGCTACGGCACAACTGGCTTAGCAATCTCAGCCACCGGGCCGGAAATTATAGTTTGTAAAACATTTAAAATGTATCACACAATACAGAAATCTTCTCTGTAATGTTTCTGCCATGTCCTTGTGATCAAGTATTTTTTCAATAATGCTTAAGTAAAAATATTAAATTAAGAGAATGGTGGTTAAATTTATCTTATTTTGAAGTGGTCTGAATTTATCTTTGGGAAAGCGCATCTAACACGTACATTTTATCCTCTGTTTTTCCTGATTAAATATATGAATAAGGGAATGATTAAAGTGAAGGAATAATGTTGGGAATTTTTTGAAATATGATGGTAGAATAAGGTGTTGAGTCCGGTCTTAAATCTAAAATCTTGTAGAAACCACACACAAAATGCGAAAATCCATGTACCTCGAATGATATTTCCAACAAGTTCTCCTGAACTCTTGCGTTTCTTCTTTGGAGAATTATACAATGTTTCCATTTCTCTTTCAAACACATTGATCGATGGAGGTTTTCGTGCCCAATTTTTTTAGAAAGAAATATGGTGATTAATTTTCTAAGAATTTAATGAACTGTGTATGCTCGGAGGTTTACAATTATTTAATAATTATTTATGTTACAAGCGGAAAATATAGTTATTTTGCAAGTATGAAATGATGCAACACGAGGCCGATAGTCTAAAATTTAATCCAGTTATTTTTATTTTACAATTTTGAGTATCATCTCACTTTTACCACTAGTGCTAAAACCTTTTTGCATGCTTTTGATGTCTTAAAGTAAGTAAAACTATGCGAGTAAGAAATGTTGCGACACGAGGCTGAAGTCCCAGTGGCGTAATCCTACGAACAAAATAAGATAACTTTTACCACGTGAGTCATACACTAGATTTTAGTCAGCCTTACTGATATTCAATTCAATTTAAATCAGGCGTTCAATTCACTATTTATTTATTTATTTAATTACCCACAACAGGGCAAAGCTCCAATTACAGTAGGCATTACTAGGAAAAATATACAAAACATACAAAATAATAAAAAACAGTTACAAATGAAATAACAAAACTAATTACAGAAGTCCATTTACAAGCATACATATTTTTGCAAAAATTGAAAAAACATGACACACCAGTAAGATAAACAAAAATGGAAACATATCTTCAAAACAGTCATTACAAAAAAGGAATAAAAATGAGTATAAAAAGACAATATTACAAAAATAGAAAACGCTTCTTCAAAATAATCGGAACATAATAGCGAGCAATACTTAACACAATAAATCCACATTCAGTGATCATTCAATATTTTATTTAATTTTGTTTATATTTTAGAAAAGAAAAACTAAAATCTAAATCCCATACTCTACTGAATTCATTGAATTTTGTAGACATTCGGAAGAGTGGTGAATATTTTTGGGATGTTGTATTTGGTTTATTGGAATATAGTAATTCTCGTCCTCTTAAATTTGCTACTCGTGCATGTTACATGTTACTATGTTACAATAAGATCAGCAGGAACTGATGCGATAAGACAAATGTGTTGTTTTCTTTGCTGTATTCGCATATTTATTTCAATTATATTATTTTTACAATTTTTTAGCATCGTCTCACTTTTAGTACTAGTACTCAAAATTGATCATTTAGCACACTTTTCATGCCGTTAAAGTAACGGCTTTTAATAGGGTCTGTCTAAAAAATATTAGTTATAATCGGAATAACTACCTATATGAAACTCCTCTATTTTTCTTGTTTTCGCATTTTCTCGATCATCGAGACTTTGCGGTTGTCGCTGAAAGTATTTTAGTAGACATGAATATGAATGAAATTAAAAACATAATTATTTTTAAAATCGTCTCTTTTGTCCCAAACATTTACTTTGCTCTCATTCCTTCACTTTCACTTCATGTTATTTTTAATTATTTCAAATTAACCCTCTTTCATTGTCTTCCACATGTTATATACACCTCCTATAAAACGTAATTTCTCTCTGCTTACCGCTGCTCTTGCATCCGTATGCCTCGAGGTGCGTGGCTGAGCGAGGGGTGATCGTCCGGGTGATGGAGACAACGGCCGCTGTCGGGTGAACTGTCGGCGATTTACAGAGCGCGATCCCCTTCATCTCACACCCGTCGCTCACCGCCAGGGGAGACGTAGTACTACAAAGGAGCGCGCATCTCAGGTTTTTGCAGATTAAGGGACGTGAGCGGAGTTTCTCATCCACGCCACCAACAGCGTCGGCGGCGCATGCGCCTACTCAAATGCCAAAGGTGACACGTTTGCTACCGTATTCGCCGTTGTCGCGTAGGCAAGTTTGGTTCATCCACAACAACATCAGGAATCAATCGCTTTCGATAAATATTTAATTCAGTTTCTTCAACTCTCATCAATTATTCAAAAATAAGAACAAATAAAATATTAACAATAGAACTGGAAAGATATCATACAATAATGTACTCGTAGTAACCTATAGGGTTCCCTTATTTGTATTTATTAAACGATTGATTGTAATTTACGAATGTTACTTTTTTATATGTTTAAGAATGTAATATATTTTCTATTTATTTATATTTGTGTATTAGAGTTTGAAGTGTTTGACAACTTAAAACATTGTATAAAGCAAAATTAAGAAATAAGCAAACAAACAAAAATAGACATAGCAGGGACAGAGGGAGGCGGTTTTCTCCCATTCACTACTGTCAATGTTGGTCTGTCGTCTTTCGAGGGTTGAATAGCCAAATTTAAACGAAAACAATAGTGCATTGGTATTTTTATAAAGTGGGTAACATACGATATACATGACGCAAAATGTTATTACAATACACAACAAGTGTTTATACAACATATAAGAGTGGTTATGAAATTCGGATTAATAACCTTGTTTGATAATGTTTCAATCTCGTATTGTAATAAGTCTTACGATACTTATTTCGTAAATATTAACTATGGAAGTACTACTTCATCATATATTGTTTCAAATTTACTAACAAGAGCTCGATAGCGTTTCCTGTCACCTCTCTTTGTCTTGAATAGTACCAAACTATAATAGCATGCTGAAATAAGCTTTTGCTTCTGTGTAGTTTGGAGTGCATTTTACAAACTGAATACATTTTTCTCGGCTTTAATTAAAATTTGTTCACTTGGTATATTTTTGACATGCTAGACCGGAATGCATTAAGTAGATTATCATATTTCTCTTACATTGATTGTGAATACACTCTAGCCCCATGGAGTCAAATTGACTCCTCTCATAATATTTTAATTTTTATAATCTTACGATTCAAACTTTCATTTGTAATTTCGTAATATAGATTATATGTATTTGTCTGCTAACAGCATTTCATTAGAAAGTTTGATTATTCGAAAAAAATGGCGGAATATTCAAACATAAATGCAAAACACACTTCATTTTTCTCATCAGTCACAATTTATATTTAATAATAATTTAATGTATGTATAATTTAGTTATATTAAACAAATATGAGAATAGCACTTAGCACTTTTTTTACAACAAAGACGTAAGTCAGACTTTTTCCTGAAGTTTCTGGAGCAATTGAAACAATATTTGCACCATATGAAAATGTCTTCCTCCTTGCTGTCATTACATTCTGTTTTCTCATTGCCTAACATGTTGCAAATACTTTTTCTCACTTCTTGTCGCAGTTGAATATTCAGTATTCGTTTTTCCATTCATTCCCATACAAGGCTTTTGGCGAAAAAAAATCAAATCTGTTCTCATTTTGGGGTTCTTTTGTATACAGTATAAGAGCATTTATGCATTTACCTGTTCATAGTGTGTATGAAGTCACTACTAAAGGGACACACTTTTTTAAATGATGGCCTTGGAGTTCCGTACAGGATTATTTAACGAACTTATCACTGAAGTGCTTTTGTAACTTCAAAATATTCAATAACAGGAGTACTAGAACTTACAAAACCAGAAGCGGAAACACAGACACTGAGTCAAAATCACTCCTACTTGCACCAACAGTCAAAAAATCACAATAACAAAAGAAACACAAATACAATTCGCTGCAAAATTACAACAATCAGTGATAGACATTGAAGATAAGTTAAACGGGCGAAATAGTTTTATCGGATTCAGGGAATTTTCGCAATTCGTAGAAAATTAACACGGCGGAGTCAATTTGACTCATGTCTGTAGTTACGGGCTAGTTATCAACTTCAACTGTCATTGAAGCGTTCATCTCTATTCCCGATATTTCCTTGGTGATGTATTTTTAGTACGACCCTCAGATATACCTTTATTTCTGTTATATTTTACAGTCTTAGAAATGTTTACGCGAAGAAAATATTATTTTCACTTTTGCCCCTCCGAAATGTTTATACAGCAAAACTGAGATTTCCTTGAACGTCTTTACTCTCGTCCAATTTGGAAAACGAGCTCAAAGATTTCCAAGTGTAATCATAATATTTGTACAATGATGCCGAATAAACAAAACAACTGAAAAATATTTCGTATAATTATTCAAATTATTCATGACTTGGGCATACGATGTTCAAAGTAATAAGGTTGGTAGTAGCGTCTTTAGTGAATATTACAGAACTTTTTCACGAGCCGAAGGAATGGGCGATAAGTGAGCTCTCTTCTGTGTTGAAAATTGAGATCACCCAAATAATGGCAAATATAAGTAGAGACCGGAAAAATATGTAGTATAAAACGTCACAATATGTACATAAATATGTAATGAAAATAGTAAGAATATATAAATTGAATATGTAAATTGTATATAATATGTAATATTAAAATTCTCTAATTGAAAACCATTTACATAGAAAGAAATTACATTCAGAAAAACTGCTCACTTTACATCATACAACTTTCTCGTCAGTAGTAAAAGTTTCATCTATTGTAATCCAGGACCGTATTTTAGCAGCCAGACTAATCGCAATAGAAGCCATCGCACAAACTGGCGAGATCTACGACCAGCAAACGTACACTGTAGCATCTTCATCGAAGTGTTACACGTCAGTGATCGCAAATTTTTCTCCAAAATTAAGGTTACACATCACAAAACGCGGTGTCAATGATGCTTTGTACACCTAGATATTCCCAATAATGTAGAAAAATGCTGATTTTTTTAAAAAAAGTATACCTTTTCATAAAAAATATGAAATTAAATAGAAGCAAATTGATAAAATAAGAAAATATATTGTGAAAACAGCAAAATATGTAAAATATGTAGTATAGTACTAAATATGTAAAAACATGTAACGAAAAAAGTCGATATTGTGTTAGGAGGGCTATGATTTAGCAAGATTACAATTTTGAGAACGGTAAGTAGAAAGACAAAAAATATGTAATTACATAAAAATCCGGTCTCTAAATATAAGCGTTTGAAAAGACTAGAAGCTGATGATTATAGTAAAATAAATTTAAAAACATTTTAAAATGTATTGCTATCTCAAAAAATATAATATACAGTTAACTACGGTTATAGTGAATTTCTGGGGACTAATATTTTTGCTTCACTATATCCGAGGTTCGTTATATCCGATTGCTTATTTTTGCCCGAAAATAGACCGACTTTGACCACGCGGGCATACACCCTGCATTTACTGGGGTTCAATGTCATTATCTCGGTAGCAGGTGCATGTAATTTTATCAAGGGATCAGCATTTAGCTGGACCCGATTTTTATCTCCCAGGGTTGTTAGCCCTGTGGATATGGAAGAAAAAAATGATGATAACGAGGAGTGAAAGGACGACACACACGTTCACAAACACACTCAAGCCCGAAGCGGGACTCAAACACGCGATCCTTCCCTCCGAGATCGCCACGGCACTACTGTCTTAGTGATCTCGGCTATCGAGAATTTGCTGTTTCCTTTCACGTCGAGTGGAGTTGAAGAGGTCTTAGGAACCCACAAATATTTATTGTTGCTGCAACATGTGGGTTAAGCAAATGTTAAGCGAATTTGATAACATTTTCATTCTCCATCTCAACAACGTGTTTCATCTCTGATGTGACCTCAGAATTCATGACCAACATGACAGTTCCATTCAAAACAATAGTCAGGCCATTTCCTGCACCACCGTCGCCTCAGCCACCATTGCCATCAGCACGAGTCGGAGCCCGATAGCCAGGGCCGTTGCCGCCATCTGATACAGCCATCGCCGCCGGTGTCATCGCTGTCGCGAGGTCTGTTCTCGGAAGAGTGAGATGTGCCGAGATGCGATCGAGCGTCACGTGTAACAGGCCCGCGCTGTGTTGTCTGCCAACTGATGGGCTTCGTGGCCGCGAGCGCTGATGGTTTCCAGAAGCACGCGTTGACACAAGACCCAGAAGGGATTGCCACTCACTACTCCGACTTCTGGCGAATTTAAATTTATTTAACACGCTTCTGAGTTATCATATCTAATACTGCGATTGCTTTGAAATTTACCCCGGAATTTCTAAAGCATAAGAAGACGTATAAACGAAAGTTCATGATTTGAAGAAGAAAAAGAGAAGATAATGGGAAAATATATTGAAGAAGGAAAAGAACAAATGGGAGAATAACGAAGAGGAAGAGGATGAAAAGAAATGAAGAGAACGACGGAAAAAGGAGGAGTTGTTGAGCGGATCAAGATGATCCACTACTATAGCAGGTCATGAAATCTTACCGAAGAATGAGAAACTGAGGCATTGTAATTGTAAACAAGAAGCATTGCGAAAAAGACGGTGCAAGACACGCACAATGACAGAGACGCTGAACTTCTGATGCTACTTAACATGAAATGTGAAACATTAAAAAAATGTTAAAGAAATCGTGGAGAGACAAACCACTCCAGGGGGGCTATTTAAAACGAATGGACAGGGTACAGGTCAATAATGATGAATCATGTGGTTTGAAGGGGAAAGAATGAAGCCAGAATCAGAAGCACGTGTAATAGTTGCCCAATATCAGGCCTTGAGAACAAAACATTCTGATAAAGCGGTTCTCAAAGTTTCCCAAGATGATAAATGCCGCATTTGCCAGGAACACGTAGAAACCATTGATCATATTGTCTCAGCTTGTTCAACCCTATCAAAGATCGGATAATTGAAAAGACACGACAGGGTATGTAGCTACCACCACTGGCAGAACTGTACCGCCCTCAAAGTTCCAAACACATGCCCCAAGTGGTGCGAAACACTCACCAAAACCGGTGACATCTGTTGGATTGTGTACAATATTGTATGACCAACAAATCCAAACTGATCGCACGATAGCGGAAAACAAACCCGATACAGTTATCCTGGATTTGGAGAAAAAAATCGTGTCTATTTGCAGATGTTGCTGTACTTTGCAATCAAAATTTCATTACCAAAGAGACAGAGTAAGTCTGAAATATAGGAGTTTGGAAATTGAGATTAACCGAATGTGGGGTGCAAAAGCTCTGGTCGTACCGATAGTTATTGGAGTTCTGGGATTTGTTCCGCAAAATGTGTGTTAGAAGGTGGTTGAACTACCAGGTCATTCAAAAGACTGGGAAATGCAAGAATTTTTTTTGGAATAGCCCACATTTTGCGCAAAGTATTGTAAAGGCACCTACAGTCCCTAGATCTGCTCCTTACGTAGCTGGTTGCTTCCTGGAGTAGATTTTATTTTCAGCCGACTCATGCCATCATTAATTGTGATATAGTGGAAGAATAATTATATTAATAATAATATTAATAATAATAATATTAATAATAATAATAATAATAATAATAATAATAATAATAATAATAATTTCTTATGGATTTGGTGGTTCCAACGCTATTGGTGAAGTTTTATGGGTCGAGATATATAGTCAGTATATGTCAAAAATACCAACAATATAAAAAATAAGGCAAAGGTAAGTAATTTCAGCTAGAAAAAGAATACATCAGCGTGTTCATTGAAATATTAGCCATAAATAAATCGGTTACCGCTTTTTTCCTCAAAAGCATATATTCACGTAGAAAGTGCTTTTTGTTAGTTTTTGATATCGTCGCAGCCTGCACTACAACATTACGTATATTTCCAAGACTCGAAACACTACTGTAAAGTCGGGAGTCCATTAGTCATTAATTAAGCTAGACCGCACTTCACTTTTGAGGGTCTGCTGGTGGGGTAGGGTTCTGACGGCCTATCATCAGGCGCGATCGGAGGGCCGAGCGGTATTCAGAACTGTTCAGCATCCGAATGCCATCAATTCACAAATTCGCTTTTTTCGTCTTTTATAACACCCGAGTTTCGGCTAAATGTAAGTACAGTCTTCTGGACACAAAGAAAAGAAATCACCAAGAAACCGATGTTCAGAAGTACAGCATTTCTCAGCGAAATGACTAGGAAAAAATTGTCAAAGTGAGGAGAAGACTGAGGCGATTTTTTTCCACCTGAAATGACTTACCTTTTAAGAACAAAAATCACCAAGAATCCCATTTTGACTACTTATAGTGTCAGGGTTCGTACTTGTTTGCGCTTGATGTTGTATACTATATATTCAATTTTACAATCTATAATTCTATATATTTTTTCACATAAATTTTAAAGAGGAGTGTACAGCGCATCAGGCATATCGTCAAATGATCGCACTAGCCTGTTCAAGATCTAATGCTTAACTAAACGGTCAATGGTTTTTCTGAATTGGCGTTACAATATCTCAAATCTTAAAATTATGAAGATACACGAGTAGAATTTTGTTTTATAAAACATCAATAAGTTCAAATATAAAATAAACTTTAGAGATTTTATTATCGTTAATTTAAAAATAATTAATTTAAAATTAATTATTTTGAAAAATTGATTTTGGAAAATTATTTTTGAAAAAAAGTAGATTTGAAAAAATTTAATTTATTAATTTTTCAAAAAGTACTTTTAAAAATAAAATGAATATATTTTGAAATATTTCAAAAGAAATAATTGTTATTAAAAGTTGTACTTTCACTTTACATTTCAGTGACTATTTATCGATGTTTCTGATAACTTCAATTGCTGCGGTCATTAATTTCGTAGAGTAGTTTCGTACAGTAGAACGGTTTTTGTGTCCGGAGATGGCGGTGTTGTGGATGGTGAGATCTGGCGGCCAGAAAGTCGTCATGTGGAGAATTCTCCCTCATGTTATTTCTGCAGCTGGGCACCTCCCTACACGAGCAACCTCTAAGCTCCACATTGGTCTCCTGAATATTGTGGTAGTGTAGTGCATGCAAATATTAGTGTGTATATGAGAGTGTGTGTGTATGTAAGGGAGACGATAGAACACGGCAGACAAAGGAAGGATCGCGCGTGGTCCGTCGTCCGTTTGTTATGGTACTGCTTTAGGAATTCGCATGATATTGATCGGAGAAACGTCGAAAAACTACTGATTACTACTGACAGCCTGTCTTTTGAATTTTCCTCCGGGCAACGGCTGAATTCTATCCAGATATGTAGCTGGTGTGAAAAATCCACCTT
>JAHLJT010008756.1:69956695-69974223 GCA_031308135.1 Acheta domesticus
CGAAAGGACACGAACCTTAGTACTTCTTGCTCATAGACGCCGCAGATACATTGGCAATGCTAAGTCTGAGTTCAACTCAGTCCGTGCCAATAATTCGATATCACATTGAAAAGAAATATCCCAAAATCAAAATATTTGTGTAACTTTGAAATCACTTTGAAATCAGCCTCGTGCGTAAAGTGCACCTCCATGTCGTCGCTATTCCTTGTTTAAGAAGCCCTCCGCTCCAGATGTCCCTTGACGACCCCGGTAGCATCACAGGGTGCTTTAATGGCGCCCGAGCAGGATCGGCCTGCGACGACACACGAACTCTAGGACGTCTTGCTCACAGTCTCCAGAGATACATCAGCAATGCTGTCTCTGAACTCAACCCACCCGGTGCCAATAATTCGATACCAGATTGAAAGGAAAGATTGCGAAAACAAAATTTTGTGTTACTTTGAAATCACGTCGAAATCCGCCTCGTGCGTAAAATGCACCTCCGAGACGCTGCTATTCCTTGTTTAAGATCCCCTCCGCTCCAGATGTCCCTTAACGACCCCCGTTAGCACGACTGGGCGCTTTAAGGGCGCCCGAGCAGGATCGGCCTGCGACGACACACGAACTCTAGGATTTCTTGTTCACAGTTGCCAGAGAATCATCAGCAATGCTGTCTCTGAACTCAACTCACCCGGTGCCAATAATTCGATATCACATTGAAAGGAAAGCTCTCGAAAACAAAATTTTGTGTGACTTTGAAATCCACCTCGTGCGTAGAAGTGCACCTCCACGTCGCCGCTATTCCTTGTTTAAGAAGCCCTCCGCTCCAGATGTCCCTTAACGACCCCCGGTAGCACGACCGGGCGCTCTAATGGCGCCCGAGCAGCTCGGCCTGCGACGCGTCGTTCTGTCGGCATCTGCGACAGAGGCGCTGGTCGCGGCGAGCGCGCCGCGTCGAGCATTGAAATCACCCATATCCGGTAGCGTCGCCGTCCTATTCCCGCCCGTTGCCCGCTTCTTCCTGCGGTCCCCCGTGTCGCGGAAACTAATTATCTATATTAAACCCTCGATGTCCGTCCGTCCGTCCACAGGCCGGAACGCCGTCGCAGCGGGAATGGTCTCGCGTGGGACGTGAACTGGAACAAAGTGTTCGTTTAGAGCGCGCCGGCGCTTCGCGTCTTTTATCTGCCACTGGGGCCTCCGAGATCGCGCTCGTTTTGCGTTTTTAGTCGCTCGAAAAGCTTCGTGCGAGTAGCGGGGCCTTCGTCTTTCATTTTTATGAGGCGTTCGCCTTCTGAAGGATGTTGTGGTGGATGTTGTTCCATCACTGGACGGGTTGTGGTGCTCGGGTTCAACGGCGGGTTGTTGAGAAGATGGGAGAGAACCCTCGATAAGTTTAGTTGATTCGCTGGTTTGGTTTTGGAGGTTTGGCGAGGGACTCCATATCAGAAAGTGGCATTTTATTTTCCGAGTAGAAATTGTAGCGCCAACGTATGTAGGTAGCGCTCGCATTAACAAGTGCTACAATTTTTAATAATGTTTACAATTCTCTAAGGATTTTATTAAGAAAATCACTTCTACTATATTTCTTATGAGATATTTGTTTCTAATAGAGAAGTATTCTTTTTCTTTATCCTATCTTTTTTTTATTTCCATACTAGCATATGCCCTTCCCCCTATACTGTATACTATATTTACTCTTTCCTTCTCCCTTCACAATTTATCGTTTTTTTCCACTGGGCAAGTGATTAAACGATTGTGAATCACTTTGTTGAAACTGGGAATAGTATCTGGAAAATTTTTAATCTAAACAGATCTACCTGCCAACCGACCAGTGGTTTCATATTTTGTTTCAATACGGAACAAAGCAACTACAAGGTCTTGCAGCGTCCCTTTTTATGATCAGATCTTCTTCAGAAGGATGTTATACCTTCCCCAAGGGTCATCGAACGATACCCTGTAGATCACGACGGTCCCGTTGCTTGTTTGAGACGAGATTCCCTCGCGACCTGAGACCAGAGTGACCGCCATTTGGTTATCCGACGTTTTATTTTGCCGTCGCAAGAACAGCTATAGCGTTACATGCCTTTTATCTTAAACCGCTCGACGTAACACGGCCACGTGCTGTGTATGCGAGCGTTTATTTTTTGCGCGCTCGCACGATTTCTGAATGCGCCTGCGCAGGAGACAGTTGTTTGGCGTGCCGCCGCGTCCCCAACAGGCAATCGCTGCGGAATAAAGGGCAATGATTGCGGGAGAATTGGCAGCCGACGGAAGAATAGACCAAATCAAGTCGTCTTCTGCAGCCAAGTGTACAGGTTGTTTGAGAATGTGTGTCTAGATAGTTATCTTATGGTAAGGAATAATTGAGGACAAAATGAATCGGAGAAATGTATTGTTTGTGTTTCTGGTCAAAGGTTGTGAATTTTAAACACGTCATTCTTAAGAGATGTATTGATTATAAAAAAACTTCCCTGTTAGAGTTTACTTTGTAGTACAACTCTCGTCAAAACTTTCTTTAAACTCCTTATATTCTCAATGCAAAGTTTTTGGAGTTAGTAATACTTAAATATTTAAACAAATAAACAATCATACCTAAATCAATAATTAGGATGTACAGTACATGAATATAAATACCTCTCTTACGTCGTTTGGAGTAATGTCAATAAATTTTGATTTTCTTAGACATTCGGTTTTATTTTTAGAAACTGAACAATGGAATCAAGCTATTACGTAAATTTACAAATTAATTTCATAATTTTAATTCACAATTCTATGAATTCAGAGAAGTTATATCTTCTTAATTGAACTCCATAGCTTGAGTATTAGATATTTCATGATATGTCACATTTTAAAAGTCTGGTATTTTAGAATATTGGAATTTACGTCTCAAACAGTTTCTGATCCAATATCACCTTGTTATATAAACATATCCCATATAGCAAATTATTGGCAACAGTCACGTAATTTTAAATGTTTCGTCTTCTATCACTTGAAAAACGCAAACGATATAACTCAAAGTTACATGAGATCTAATATTTTGAAAAAAACATAAAATTGTTCATAAAATTGTTTTTTATTTATTTGTCAAAAAACAGTAAAAACTGTATATGACGTGTGGGGAAAGAAATTTATCTGCGCACATTTTCTTGAGGGCCAGAATAAAAAAAAATTTAAAAAATTTTAAAAAAAGATAAAGTTTAAAGATATAATAATTTGGAACAGATTGTATGGAAACTAATATCTCTAGTTTCAATGTTGGAGGTATCAAATAAGTTCGAAACAAATTTGAACATTGGCAATTTTCAAAATTCCTGAGATTTTAATGAAAATTGAACATAGTACATCATAACAGTAAGAAAATTCTGCTTTATTCCGAAAGAATGGTCCTGTTTGTGAGAATATCTTGTTTTTTAAATTGTCGAAGCTGCTTCAAGTGAAGTACCACTAAAATGCAGACGTACTGTTCGGTGCCTTCGCGAGCTCTATTCGGTGGGATCTGGGTTGTGTTCGGGGATTCACCCGCTCCGTTTGGTGCGTTCGCGAGCTCTATTCGCTGGGAACTCGAGCTGTATTCGGTGTGTTTGCGGGCTCTGTTCGTTTCATTCATGAGCTCTATCCAGTGCGTTCAAGCTTTGCTCGGTGCGTTCGGAGGCTGATCGGTGGATTCGCGGGCTCGGCTCGGCTCGGCCTATTGACGGGCTCCTTTAGGTGGGTATGTGGGTACTGTTCGGTGCGTTTGCGGGCTGTCTCGGTTTGCGTGCATTTTGTTTGGTGCGCGCGTGGGTGTTCGATCCGTTCGCATCGGGAGAGATGGCTCAGGGCATCAGTTGATGTCATTGCTGTGTCTCTGTCCGGAAGGTCCTAAGATCAAGTCCAGATGGTGACAGAATTTTAGACACTAGCTTCTCAGCTAGGTCGAATTCACTCGCTGTCTCGAGAAGAATTCTAGCGGCAGGCTGCTCTGATTGATAGTTTTCTCTCGTTTCTCCGATCAATACCAGGTGAATGCCGTAGCAGTACTCTAACAAACGAGCCACGAACTGCGCGCAATCTTTCCTTCCTCTTCCTTGTTCTATCCTCACACACTTACACTAACAAGCACTACAGTACCACAAATGCCGGGAGACCGGTCGGGAGCTTAGAGCTTGTCCCGGCTGGGCCGGTGCCCCGCTAGTCGACGGTAGATTGGTGCCGAATCTCGCCACCCAGCGGGGGGGAGACCTCCGTGACAATGTGCACTACACTTACGGGACTAATGCCCTCAGTTGTTTACGCATCCGGAATCATTATCAATCAATCAATTTCGATGCGTTCGCTGTCTCTGGTCAATGCGCACGCGTTCTCTGTTCGGCGCGCGCGATGGCTTTGTTCAGAGCGACGCGCGACGGTCTCTGCTCGGGTGCGCGCGGACTCTGGTCGACGCAGACGGCTCCAAAGCGCTTACTTGTTGTGGCTGACACCACTGCATTAGTGGATTACCTGCAGTTTGGCCCTCTCTGGGGGGGGGGTTCAATTTGCCACGAGGGCAGTGATCTCTACATTACTACAATGCTTTGAAGTGCTGAAAATCGGTACGATCGTTTCTCGTTCGGTTGAATGTCTATCTACATTCATTACGAGTTAAATGTGTCTTTTGTGTTCTTGGTGATACAATCATCTTTGTCCATGAAAATGTGAAAGTACTGCGTAGAGTTTGGTTATAAAGAACGCCAACAAATTTCAAACTAGAGTAGATGAGATATTATTCGGTACCCATTACTTTAATAATTCTTTTTAGGTTTCTGAAGACTATTATTTGCTATAAGTTGATCTAACGAATTTATTAAAAATATGTCAAACAAGAACGCTCCCTTACGTGAATATCAAAAAAAGTCTCCAAGAAATGAAAGACTGATTTTGTTACAGTATTGTTGGTAAATTGCAAGTTCAAAGCATTAAGTAATGGCTATATTCAACTTTTTATTAAATTTTAGTAAACATAAAAGAGAAATGTTTAAAATTGGAATGAGACGCTAATTCCTGCTATTTGGTTCTGAGATAACTAGGATGGAATAGACGTTCACCTTTATGGCGGACCGTCACGATTTATCAACAGAGATTGTTTTCTCCAGTTTACACTAGAGCTCACTGCACGAGGGTGCGGGGAGGGTGCTTCTCACTTGGGCAGAGATCTGGTTCGCGCGCTGCCACGTGAGGCGGCGGCAGTGGTGGCGACGGACGGCTGCGCGGCTATGCCAAATCACGTCCACAAATGATTCCATTTGAAGCAAACAAAGAACGCAGACTGCGCCTCTGACGTCTCGTTACCTCGAATGTTTGTGCTCGGTGAGGCAATGGCATTGGCACTGGTGCAGGTGGTGGGGATGGTGGTGATGATGATGGTCGTGGTGATTGTCCCATTGATGGTAGCAGCACTGACACTTGTAATGTTGGCAGAGATGGTGGTAACGATGAGGTTAGGGAAGAGGTGTTGACTGTGATGGCGTTTTGCAACAGTTATTGTGCTTGAAATTATGATGGTTTTCCAGCTACTAAGGTGAACGGTGTGGCAGAAGGTGGTCATGGTCATGATGAAAGTATATAATAATAACATTAATAATAATAATAATAATAATAATAATAATAATAATAATAATAATAATAATGTGGTTATGCCACAACGACTAATATCTTGACAAACACATTTTAAGGCTATTGGAGCAAACATATTTAAGGCTAAATGATGCTTGTTGCAGTCGAACGTTATTGTGTTGCTCATATTCAAGAAGCTAAAACTGGTGCTCATATTGATGATATTTCTTATATTGGTGGTGCTGGTTCACCTAACTGATCCATAAGGTGACATTACCTTACGAATTATTTTTTTACTGCAGACCTTTCTGACATTAAAGTCATGTTCGTTTTGTGAGTGCAGCTAGTACACTTGCCAAATATCCCAATCAAAACTGCTACTAGTGACATAGAGACTCGATCTGTCAGACGCTGTTTGCTTATTCAATCACAAAAAACTATGTATTTTTGTGAAGCTCCAATTCTCTCCAATAATCTCAACAAGTGATCCACTGTGTAAAAATGTTCGTTTTGTGCCTTTAGTTCTTTCTTGTTTGATTAATTGCTTGCATTACATGTTTCGAGTGTTACATTATGTGTCGCCGTAGTAAATACATCGGCTATTTAAATAATTAATTGCTTTCTCTGGACGTTGTAAAGGCAGTAATTTTAGCCTTATGTTTGCTGCTTACAAGTTTCCACATGTTCCTGAATGTAAAATTATTAATTTTATCGGCAATCACTACATCTTATTAAATCTTTTGAGTCATTCATCACTTTTAATTGAACTTTCGTATTTATAGCCCTTGGTGTACACAAACAAGAAGGTTTCGTGTAAAGGGGAGAAAAAAATTGATACCTTTGTTCAGTACGTTCTACTTTGTATTCTCATCCATTAATTGAAGTTGAATTTTCACTATTTTATTTTGAATTAAAAGGGTTAAAGTTATTTCTTTGCTTAAGGCTTTGCAGTTTTTTAGCTTGTAAAGAATTATGAGATCCACATTTTATTAATTGGAACCTGTTTAAATTATTATTTACAGAACTCCTAACCTAGAATTTGCTTCACCATTTTGGCTGAAAATTAACGTCGCTAATTCCTCATTCCTATATAAACTCGTGTGTTGCCAGAAAAATAAAAGCAGTTCTGAGTCAATTGCGAATGAGTTACAATTGCTATAGATTGCTTCACTAATTAATAGCGTGAGAAGCTATAAGTGTATGAGGGTGTATAGGGTATATATACAC
This sequence comes from Acheta domesticus, assembly GCA_031308135.1. Taxonomy (NCBI): domain Eukaryota; kingdom Metazoa; phylum Arthropoda; class Insecta; order Orthoptera; family Gryllidae; genus Acheta; species Acheta domesticus. Next base: position 69,963,476 of record JAHLJT010008756.1, read on the forward strand.
GTTCTTACTGCAAATGCTTCTTCTTGAACAGAAGATAATTGGAAATATGGAAATTCGATTTTATATAAATTTAATCCGCAAAAATCAATTCAATATTATTTCAGAAAAGGGAATATTTCTATAATAGATTTATTTCAGTCTGAATGAATCTGCCAATCGTAATCAGTTGCAGACCAAAAGCATAAAGGGAATTCCTTTGAAAGAGGAGGAGAAAATACTTATTTTGTGTAGCAGAAAGTAGTTTGAGTTTCTTGAATATATGTTGTTCTTAGTCGTATCGTTGTAATCAAGACACTTCCGTTAAGTGTTGTGCAAACATGATCCGATGTCAAGAAACGAACATGCTGTAAATAAATTTAGAAGTCCATGAGTTTAACATTTGGGAACTATAAATGCGAACCCATTTGGTTTTCAACATTGTCAGTATATGTCTTTCTTCCCATCATGAGTTCCTGTTGGGAAAATGTATGATCTAACGTTGAGTGACATAATTTTCTTTCTAAGTATTAGTGAGCGCATCTACATCAGAAAAATATATGTCTTAAGAACGACATTGAACAACGTGAAAACATTTCCTCCTTTCTTCTAGAGAAAGGAGACCTTTCCTTTTTCTAGAAGGACATAAGACGTATCACTTATCCATCGATTAAATTTCTCTGAAGACTTTCTGTTTCATCTTTCACTTAATGCCCTTCACTCTGTTTAAAATATTTACTTCTGTTGATGTGTGGATTTACAGTCAGCACTCCAAAACGTACTTGCCTCACAATGAACGGTACTGCGTATCTAATAGTTAAACATATCCTCTGTTCGTTTGTATGTTATTCGTTCTAACGAGATTCAGCAAATTACATTTTGATACTAAATTGCTACACGCTACACAAGAGAAACTTTTGACCAAAAGGTCCTCTTGTGAAATTTGTGATCTTTAACCATTTTTCATTATAGCCATTTAATTAAAATTCTCCTCCCAAACGAAATTTCTTTTATCAAAAGCTGGAATTCTATTAGTAAATTTGTTACTGTTCAGCACAGGGAATTTTCATACTCTTTTCTAATTTGCTATACTATTCTCTTTAATGTTGCTGAGATCTAAGGTTCTGACCATTAGAAGAGCATATTTCGAAAGTGACAAATTTTAAAGAAATGCATTTTTTCCTGAAGGGAAATTATTCAAGTCCAGTCTTATGCTTGTAGTTAAAAACAAGTTTGACTGGTTTCGACTTTCCTTTTAATATAGAAGAAACACTATTTTGGAAAACTGTTGAGATGTTCCTGATTTCTTCGATATCTAATTCTTCAAATGCTTAATAACTTTCAATTATGCGCTACAATGGGTGGCCATTTATGACATACCTACTTTTCCTACTGATATTAACGATGTAATTATTTCTTTTGTTGCCCTGCTATGCGCACAATTCTCTCAAATTATTATTACCCTAACTTCACTTTCAAATCCAATCATAGGTTTCGACATACAACATCTCTCGCCTTACCTGCTGCATGTGGACGCGTAATTCTATACAGAATTACGATTCCTGGAAGTTCTCTGTAAGGAAAACTTACTATTGAATTGAGGGCAACCACTATGAATTATCAGCATTTTATTTCTTCTAAAAACCATATTTAACATTTATTATAGTATCGTTTCCTACATTATTTCAGTAGAATACCTTCCCTTTGAATCTTTCACTCGCAACCAATCTGTGTAAATAAGGTCTCTAAAGAAAGAGAATTTTACGGCGAATTAAAAATATGAAGGATTTGTTTTAAAAAAACATCTAAATATTAATGTAAAATCCAACCCCCAACGCACGTCAGGATTTTTTTAATCTATATTGTTATATAACTCCTAAACGAAGCGTTTTAGGACCTCAATAACTAAAATTTTGACGCCATTCTATTACATTTTTGCTGCTTCTAGATTCTACCCCACCTGTTCATAGCCTGCAGAATCTGTAACTGTATGTGAAATTACTAATTACTTGATATTCTATGCGCTTAAATTACATGGGTGTACCTCTTTGTCCCATAATAAATTTAAAGAAGAATAGTTTGTATTGTCAATGGTGTATTATATTGTAATCAATTACAAGGTGACATACAGAACAACTTACGGAGGATAAGAGGGTCTTAAAGAAAAATATATATTACAGACTTAATACGAAAATGGAAAAATAAGGAAGAGGGTGGGGTATAGCCTGTGAGATTTCTCGCACGGGTACGCTAGTATTTACAAAATTCTATAGATTTTAAGTGTAATAATTGAATGTTTATTAGTACAACATTAATATACAGTACGGTTTTTGGAATAAAGTTCCTTAGCTTATTGTAATAACTTCTCGGATGTTCTTCTCGGTTTTTATCCTGGATCTCAGCGGGATGCCGTTTCCCTTTAATATAGAAACGTTGTCCATGGAATGTCCTCGATACCCCTACTATCAAGCTCTTGCTTACCGTTATAATAAATTATAATGTCCCCGGAATGTCCTCGACGATTTGATACTTTATATAATTCTCTATTTTCTATCAAAATTATTTCGCGCACGCGACTAACCCTCGCTGGGATTCGTGTGTATCTCCTATGCGCAACTTTCCTATTTTCAGCCCATTTAAGCATTGCTGCCTATTTGCGAAGCTATCCTGGCGTAATTCCCTTCGGAAATACGAATTCTGTCTAATTTAAATACCAAATTTATTTCAACAAAAAACACAATTTTAATTTAATATTACTAGCCCCTTCGAATTATTATCCTGCATAATATTAAACTATACCATTTACTAACAATCTCAGACTATGGTGAAAACTAACATTCGAACCACATCAATTGCTCATATGTATCCAGGTCAGTTGGTTTTCTATCGATGCCTACCTGATGGGAAAACCCCGCTAGCTGGGAGAAAACCTTGCTAGCCGACCGTAGGTTGGCGCCGAATGTCTTCATCAAACAGGGGAATACCACAGCCACTGCCAGAACAAAAACATACACTACACTTAAGGGACCAACGACCCTAGTAATTGACGCGCCCGAAATCACTAACATCAATCAAACTCCCCCTTTGCGTCTCATCTGTCTGCGATTCCACCCCTTCCCTACTCCAGCACTATGCATTTGCCTGTGCGTCCACTGCTCTCACTTCCTCCGCCACCGCCTTCGCCTCCACCATCTCGATTTTAACCTCCCAACTCCACATCGGCGTACAACTCCGACTCCACTTCCATTTCCGTTACCTCACCTGCCTTCGCCATCCACACCACCGCCATCCCCGCACCAATGGCCACACCTCCGTTCCGCCTCCTATTCGCCCCCCTACCTCCGCCCACATCTTTGACTTGATGTTCACTACCATATTCACCTCCAATTCGTTTTTGGCTCCCACCTTTGCGACATCCTCCGATCTCTTTCGCCGTCGCATGCTTCATCTCCACCTCACATCTCCATTTTCACTTTATCTCCGCCTTCGTCTTCTCGACCAACTTCGATTCTACTTCCCGTTCCGCCTGCACACCCGACTGCTTCCGATGCGCTTTTGTCTCCTCGCCGCTTCACCGTGCCCACCTATGAGCCAACTATTCCAGTAGGTGGAATGTGTCTTCTACGATTCCGACCACGAAATTCTTATAATCGAGTTCGATGGTGACGGTTTATCACCCGGAAGAGGTGCCTCAGGACATCAACGGGTGTCACTGCAAGTGCCTTCGACCGAGAGATGTAGGTTCGAGTCCCGACGATGGTAGGAATTTCGACACAAGCTAGGTAGCTATGTCAAATTCAATCGCTATCTGGGGGAGAATTCTAGCAGCCGACTGCTCGGTAGTTTCCGTGGTTTCTCCGATCAACACCAGACGAATGCTGGAGCAATATCCTAACAAACGGCCAACGCACCGTACGCGATTATTCCTTCCTCTTCCTTGCTCTATCCCTGCTCCTTACTCACACACACACACACACACACACACACTTACTATTACATGCTCTACGATACCATACATGTCGGAAGCTTAGACCTTATAGCTGATGGGGTGGTGCCCCGCCATGGGAGATACCTGTAGGGAGCAATCCTCTGCAAGCCGACATGTAGGATGGCACTGGATTTACCATCCAGGGGGTAGATCCACCACCACCTCCTGGAATAAAAATTCTAGTCACTAACGGGACTAATATCCGGAATCCGGAAACAATCAATAAATCCGTCTCTTTCTATTTCGCGGACGTCACGTAACATCACATGACTTTAGAAATCTTTGTCAAGATGTAATAATGTCACAAGAATATTTTATACACATATGATGTAAAGGCAACTCTCTAAAAGTATACATCTTTTATTGAATAATACATGTAATATGCAATTGCATGGCGGCCAGATGGCCGAGATCGCTTAGACAGTAGTGCAGTAGAGATCTCGAACCGGAGGATCGAGGGTTCGAGTCCCGCCTCGGACATGGGTGTGCTTGTGTTGTACTTGCGTGTTTCCCCCTACAGTTCCCCATACAGTTTAAAAGTGTCAGTGGTCACTACATGACCAGTATGTTGAAAAGCGGACTTTAAGAAATACAATTGCATCATTAATGTGTTCTACGATGTTTATTTGAGTGATGAGATGAACGGGGAAAGGTTATTGAACATAACATATGAATGAAGATAATTTATACCTAAAGCAACTATGCCAATTGTTCAGAAGCGTAATTTTGTGATTAAAAATATTGACAAAAAATGAATGTTAAATGTGAATAGTTCTTTGGTTACAAACCGCTCCGTCGAAACAAATTAAGAAATTACCTAAATTGCTTAGAGGGAAAAGAGAGGATGGCAAGAACAGAATAGACGAATCTTGACATAAATGAAACACGTTAAGGTTTCCAATGAGCGAATATACTTTTATAGCTTTGTGTAACTGTAAATTTTGTGTTGGTTTACTCAAGGCGTGTGCCGGGATGGTACCTAGTTTTGCACTATTGAGTCTTCTCATAAATGTACATCTTGCCCCCCTCTCAAATGATACTACTCTTTATAAATATTAGGCGGAAGAGCAAGCTCTATGGCTGAGGCTCGCCATTAATAAATTATTATTATTATTATTATTATTATTATTATTATTATTATTATTATATTATTATTATTATTATTATTTAAAAGAACGAGACGCGTCGAAATATACTCGATAATTTAGACACATTCCCAACATTTGATTTTGCGTGTAATTGATAAACGTTTATTAATCACTAATACCCATGTCAAAACAGATGACTGTCATATAACGATACACATTCATATCATACTAAATACCACTGTAATACTAATTTATTTTCAAGAATATTATTCGACATTTTTATTTTCCTAACCTTACACTTTTGTTTTGAAGAATTGTTATTAAAAAATTATCTCTAAATTGTGCCTTCGACCCGACAATCACCCAAATGTCACATCGTCCATCTGGCCATCACTCACACCGCCATCATCTGGCAGACTAGCGTACCCCAGAGTATTCCACCTGCCAACCACGGCAATCGAAACAAAGGGAGAGTCCCGCCTCGATACATCACCCGCTGATTCCCCGGGTGATTTGCTGGCGCAATCGCGCGCCGCGAGATGAACCGCCCTTTGATACGCAAAAACTCTCTCCCGCTGGGAAGTCATTGCTCTGGGCGTGGAGCTTCGTCTGAGTTGACGCAAGAGGCAGAGAGTTCCCTGACCTGCTTTGGAAATATCGGAACTCTCTCTGTTTTCCCATATACTGTATATGTGGGGGTTACTTTGTATTAACTTTGATTATGAAAGTGAAAGTTCACATCAGTTTCCTAAGAAGTATTATTAAAACATTTGTGTTCTAGTAACCAACGAACTCCATGACACGAAGTGATGGTGGAATGTTGGGATAGGAACACCCATAGTGAAAGTTTGGTGAATGTGATAGTGAGAAAGCCCAAGTGAAAAATTACATTGCGTTAGGGCATTAAATTTATCAAACCCTGCGAGAAGTTTTAGAAGAATACTCAAGCATTATAATTTGCAAAAATCGTCACATTAATTACACCTCAATCACAATAGACTGCCTTTATACTCCAATTTGCCAGAACTAAAAAGTATTTTACTCAGTTACGTCTGTATTTCCCGCCCTACAAGACCATCATGGTCATCTATTAGCAATGGAAAAATTCAGTAATAAAATATATGACTCAGATATCCCCATATCCTCCTGAGCATCCTTTCCCCACACGTCATATACAGTTTTTACTGTTTTTTGACTAAATAAATAAATAAAAGCATTAGGACCAGGTCTTTCGACGCCATGTCGTACCATTCGTGCGACCAGTGGGCGTTATTTGGAAGCCAGTAGGTGCATGCGCGACTAGCTACTCCTGGGACCTTCGTCACCACCTCGCTTCCTTCCCCTGTCCCTACCTATGGCACCCCTGCTTTCTCAATCGCCCCTTCCCATCCGCCCTTGCCATCTCTATCCTCCCGGCCATCACCACTCCCGCCACCCATGCCCCTCTCGTCACCATCACTACCCTTGCTAGCTCCGCCGCCTTCGGCACCCTCTGCACCCCTGCGACACCCACAACTCCCGCCACCCTTCCCAACCACGTCGGCCTCACTACCTCCGCCACCCTCCACATCTCAGTCAGCCCCGCTCTCCCCGGTGCTCTCTCCACCTTCGCCACCCATGCCACTGTTGTTTCAGCGCTTGTCCCAACTAGGGCGGTGCCTCGTTTATGGGAGATATCTGGTTGGGGAAACACTGGTAGCCGATCGGATCTCGCTATCCAGGGCCAACTCCAGAGGGAAATAGCCTGGACTACGCTTACGGGACTAATGATCTTAGTCGTTGACGGAATCACTAACCGTCAATCAATCACTTCTGTCTTAGCCCCCACCATTTCCCTTGCCCTCATCGCTGACCCTAACCACCACCGTCTTTACCACCCACTACCATTGCCGCAACCGCGTTCGTCGCCTCCACCGTCCCCGCCGCGGCCGAAGAAGACGTCGACTCGCTCATTAGTACGCAAAGTCTGCGCTAACTCGCTCCCGCGCCCGCACTTGGCTCCTACGTGACAGTAATTGAATACGCCCATCCGTACTCTTTCCAAATGGTCGCCCTCGTGAGTTCACGTAATGAAGGGCATACGTCAAAGACAAAACTCTTGCTTTCAGAAATGTTAATTAGCGGACGCGAGTGTGTGGGTGAGCCGACGAAATGCGGCTTGGGGTTGCTGTTGATGTTGGACGTGCAGCATTCTCATTGCTTCGAGAAATGAGACGTTAGAAAGGAACCGGATGAGCTGTAGTGTGGGGTGTGGTTCCTTTGTTACCTTCTTTAAATGCTTATAGAATACTTAAGATATTTCATATGCCTCCAAGGCATGAAGTGCTCTTACACTGCATTTTTTCTTACTGCACTATAAAATCGTTCAATTATTTTGTAAAGATGTGAATAATTCTAACTGATTTTTCACCAAATATTAATTTTTTATGATGTCGTTAAATAAGAATAATACCAAAAATAGTATCAATTACAAACTATTACTAGCCAACCTTAGTAATATACAGGGTGAGTCACGTAACTTTAGCACCTCCTGTAACTTTTGAACGGTTGTAGTTATTGCAATGCAGTTTTCACGGAAGTGCATGAGAGGAAGGGGCTAATAGATACGTGCATTAATTTCTATTTTATCACTTGTATTTTACGAGATTTTTTAGGTAACTTTGTTTTTTCAAATGAAACTATACATATTTTTTTCAGTCCATCATGACGAGCGTAAAAAGACAAATCCAATGATGTACATATTATCATATGTTAGATAAGCATTTTTTGATTAATTTTGATTTTTGCGACTGGGGTTTAACGGACATTTTGAATAGTCTACCACACAAGGTCACCCAGCGCTCCACCAGCAACGCGCGCCCGAGCAAGGGAAGGGAGATTTGAAGATACGAAACATATTCCAAATATTCACAAAACCATTGCAGTTTTTTCCTGAACTGTGCTTTCCATCCTTCCGCATTTTCAGATTTTCAACTTTCTTTGATTGAAGGAATTAAGGATGGAAAATAAGGATTTGTCATTAGTTTGTATCGTATTAAAATTGTTTATAACTTCTACTCCATTTAATGGGGTTTCGTAAGATACGTATTAATGGGATCTTGAAACAAAGCACAGTAAGAAGAAATAATTAAAACTGTACAAAAAATATTGCGTATTTTGAGCAAAACAATTTCAATGTTAATAAGAATATAATAATAACTTAGGGATAGAAATAATCTTATTTCAATAAATACTACTTAAGAAAAATCCGTATTTTCAATCCCTAAGAAACACAAAATATCTGAAAATGGATCAGGATGGAAAGGAGAGTTCAGGAAAAAATGCAACAGTTTTGTGAATATTTTTCGTATCCTCAAGTACTAAAATCCCTTCCCTTTCCCGACCCCGCGTTTGCTGGGGGGAGCGCTGCGTGACCTTGTGGGGCTGACAGTTACAATGAAAATATCCGTTAAACACTAGTCGCAAAAAAATCACAATTACTCAAAAAAATGCTTATCTAACATATGACAATATTTATATCTTTGGATTCATCTTTTTACGCTTGTCATGATAGACTGAAAAAATATGTATAGTCCCATTTGAAAAAAACAAAGTTACCTCAAATATCTCGTAAAATACAAGTGATAAAAGAGAAATCAATACACAAATCAATTAGCCCCATTCCCTCATTCACTTCCGTGAAAACTGCATTGCAATATCTTCAAACCGTTCAAAAGTTACAGGAGGTGCTAAAGTTACGTGACTCACCTGTATATTTAAACTTCACAATTTGTTTAATATATATTCCGAAAGATCGTTGCCCGACAGATATTAGCCACAAGTTACAAATTTGCTAAACTCGTCTCCATTTTCAAGCTTTTGAAAATAAATTGTTGTCAGGAGCTCGGGCTACAAAGTTTAAAATACGTTCAAATACGTTTTTCATGATAATATATTTTTTGTTAATCTATTTATCACGTGAACTATATATTTACTTACACTACAATGACATATTTTCTCTATTTGTATATGAATATGTTCCTTACTGCTACATTATTCCTCTCAACTCTCCTTTCCAACAGCATCTTTCTTATTCTCTTGCGGTACGGTGCCTTGAATGTTAAATTTTGTTTCCCATAACGATCAAAACATTGCTACGGTATGTGCATGTTTTGTGTAGAGAGTCCCGTGAATGAGGCAATGGGTTTTAAAAACGCTTCCGTGCTATCAGCGGGCAAAGGTTAACAGCAGTCTCGCACTATCGTAATTTTTACCGCGGGGTTTTCGTTACTAGCTGTGTGTCGTTTGAGGCGAAGTATAATCAATCACTCAAAAAGTCCATCTACCACTGCAATTTCACGAGCGCAAGGTTGGTCTGAGACTGAAATATTCTTTCTTGTGCAGCATCTTCGCTTCTATTGATTGACCTTTTAATTTCTTCAAAGAATGGCATGATTGTCTGGATTCCGAGGAAATTTAATTTTGTTCCGTGTTTTCATTTGTGACTTTACTAGTTCTTTCCAGTATATTTTTCAATAATATTGTTTTTACCCTCAATTCTGAATTTTAATTTAGCCGACGCCTGAGGTATGAGAGTTAGTATATCTGAGAACATGAGTACAAATATGACTGTAGGCTGCGATTTTAAAAGCGCACAAAATCCTCTGTTTACCAAGTTGCCATATAGTGTAACGCTGGACAGACATATGTGGCATGAAAACCCCTAACTGGTGTCCGGTAATAATTATTATGTCACGAGGCCGATCAACAATAATTAAGCAAGCAAGTATTTGCTTATCGGCCATGTGCCATTCAATTATTCTATGCGTAATGTCAATTTATTATAAGAAAAATTCCACAAATAAGAAATATTATTCTCGGTTTAACTGTACTTTGTCATGTTTGAATTAATTGTTCTTAAAGGATGGCGGACTGAAATATTCGTAAAGAACTTTTGTGAAGGCGATATTAAAGAGGTACAATATTACGAACTAGTTGTTAGTATCATTAGATCGATATGGAGCAAACAATGAACGCGATTGCAATTTGTGAATCATGACAGTAGGAGAGGAAACGAAAGTCCGTCATTAGTGGTATAGGCAGTGAGTTGTTTCTCTCTTTCTCTTTCTCTCTCTCTCCCTCCCCCTCTCTCTGTTATTATAGGACCAATGGCATACGAGCTCTGTATTGAAATTGTCAAATCTTTATTTGGAAGCTTAGTTAAGCGTCACTGAATTTTGGACCCTCCATTACAAGTTCCTACTTCAGTTTCTGACTCCTATGACACGATCGTATTTTTCTAAAAAAGAAAAAAAAAACACGTGCGATAGTTTATGGATGTCAATCATAACTACCACTCGTGTTCTGTCATCTCCGTAGTATATTCTTCCAGTACCAGTGCAGTGTCTTTAGAGCATTCTAACTCCTTATACGAGTAACTACTCCCAAGTAGTACCTCTATATTATTGAGTTTATTTACATTACTGTGAACCACGGATCTTCACCCATAAATCTAAATTGTTGGCACTGACTTGTGGTTACTGTATATTGCCAATATTAAGTAAATAATTTAATTGCATCACGAACGACCGTTTTTTAATATTTTATGTGTTAATTATCAATATCACACCGTATCGCTGAGAGGGTGGGTAACTCATAAACCAACCAATCCATGGCATATAATTCCAAGAGAGGCATGTCCTTGATACGTGTTTTTT
>JAHLJT010008756.1:69975223-70024590 GCA_031308135.1 Acheta domesticus
CAAACAGCGTTCAATATTGCAACGTACACAGGACTGCTAAATACTGAAATGAGAACACATTATTTTTCAAAAAAGGAAAGAAAGAACTTTAATCCTTTTCTCTCTTGTTATTCTCTCAACAACAATGTAACAATGCGTGAAATATAAATTCACTCGAGCTTGGCAACTCAAATACCCTTACATGAAATTAATATTAATCAGCTGATTCCAAATTACTGTATATTCAGGAATTCCTTTTACCCAAAAAAAAACCAATGTCATTAACAAATTTTCCTCGTACGTACGTATTTGCAAATGTAACAATGAAAAAAAATGAAAAAACAAGACTAAATTTTACATTGCTAGTTGACAACAATTGCGTGCGTTCTGTTTTTTAAAATTTCGAGATTTCCACCGATCTTGTCGGAGTTTATTTAATTTACTTGAACGTGCGCAAAACGAATTTCTGCTTTAATAATTACGCCGCGAATGCGACACTTTCCTGTTGTTGCGTTCGTCGAGACAGCGCCGTCGCCAGTTCGGTCGTCCTGCGCGTGCCCACGTGCACGCGCCGACGTACTCGCACGCTCCAATCTTGCGTATGCTGGTTTTCTTCAAAAAATTCCCCGGGAATTCCAGAAATTGCCCGATCACGTCGAAGCACAAAGTCACAAAAATAAAAAAAACAACTTCTTCTCTCTTCCAATACGCTCACTGCATCAATAGATGTTCGCGCTATCCGTTCACATGTCCATTGCACGGTACCGATTCGCCGCCAAAATGTCTAAGTCCGAATCTTTTAAAAAATCTCGAGTTCGTCCAACGTGGACACGATGTTTCTATCACCACTGACTAGGCAGAACTCTTCTTAAAATCATGTCGATTTAATATGTTACCTCGCAAGAGAAAAAATGCCGGCGAACTCCATTCTTGCCTTTTCATTGTTGTTTTCTTAATTTTTCTAAAATGTCCAATATCAATTATTTTGACATGCTTGTGCGTTTATTTACTAACGCCGTTTCTCAATGTTAAGGTTTTCTTGCCCAAACAGATATTTTCGATCTTTTTTACGTCGAAAATGTGAAATTTCTCCGTCGACATTACACACCAATTCGTCGCCTTGTTTTTGGTATTATTAATTCTTTATTCTTAATATTATCTATCTATTATTATTCTTAATATTTCTTTATTTCAGAAATTCAATGTTCTATAAACCCTTTGAATCAGCTATAATTTTTTCATTAAATTTATACAACGACGATTCACACGCCTCTCGTTGCCTAATTAAAATTTCTTCATAAAATTTTGATATTTTAAGTTATTATATCTGACACGTCAGTGGGGCTTTTCCTCTAAAATTTTATATTCTAATTTTAAATGAACCCGTCGTCCGATCGTGTTCAAACAAAGACCACAGTGTTTGTTTATTTATTTTCCAGCTAACTGTATGGTCAGATTTCTTTCCAAAACTACCGAATCCATTGTGTTTTCCAAAACTCTCGAAATATACTTTCCGCGGCACGCTGTTCTTCTTTCTCGCTAGTATCGATTCATGTACACGTTTTTATTGACTATAGTTTAATAAATATTTATTCCTTGTCCACAATTGTTTTGGGGGAATGTATCATAAATGAAACCATTACAGTGTATATGAATTATTTTGTGATAATGGTTCTCTAGAATCGAAATCAATATGAGGTGTTGGCTCTCCATCGTAACTATTTATTCTTGCATAAAGCTTTTTCGGCCGCTTTGCACCCATCTTCAGTGCTACAAAAATAATAATAGTAATAATAATAATATATCTAAATTACAAAAAAAGTTTAAAAAATGTTAAAGAATTAAAAACTTTTTACAGAATATTGTCAAAAATTGGATTTTAAAGAAAAATATAAAATGTGAAATGGACATATAATTTTTAAAAATGACAAATGAAAATTAAATTAAATAAATGGAATCTATTGCAAATAATATTATGAAGGTTCTCTAGAACTTAACAGGAATATTGTTGACGAAGTATTTCTTTCTTCATTAACTTTTATTAGTTGTAATTTTCTTATGTTTCATACTTCTTATTTCAAAAATGTGTTCATAGAAACTAACGCAATTATTTCTTCTTGTAATCAGGTCCTACAGAATGTTTAGTCTGCAGATTCATTATTGTTCAAAAGATATCTGCTCAGTCTTCGATTTTGTTTTTGGTAAAAATAGATGCATCACTATACTGTACGTTGATATGTGATTTAAATTATCCAGACATTTAAAGACGTACTTTTAAAAATAATTTCTAAATGTAATGCATTTAGTTTTTCATGTTATCATGAAACAATTCTGCAAGTAAAAAATTGATTATTATTGCCCTTTACGAATATAATTAACTCTATTTTACTTCAGAGTTTCGGTAAGTTATACTTTTTACTTTCTCAACAGGAAGTAAAGAAATTTATTTTTTACAAAACCCGCCTTAACTTAAATAAAATGGAGAATTTATAATGTCCATTTAATGCATTTGGATTACTTGTTGATTCTTTTGATTAACTTGTATTTGATGTATCGGAGAGAAGTACAATTGGTGCCTATGCTGCTTTGCTTCTTTCCTGTGTTCTTTATTTAAAATTCTCTTTTTTTTATTTCTTAGGTTTTACCAAACTCTATTTTGTAAGTTTTCACCTTTATTCACAAGCATGTTGCACCAAAATCAATTACTTGAAATCTAGTCTCGTACTAACAAACGTTACTTAAAACGTGTATCATTTATTTATTTATAGTCGCATCAACTTCTTAGGTTATTGCTTGTTATTTTTCTCTTTATTCATATTTTTTAAATTATTTTTCTTTCAATCATTTTTCTATTATGGATGTATTTGTTCCTGATTATTGAAATGATTTCTCAATAATCCGTTGATTAACAAAATGGAGGAGAATCTGGTGCAGGATTTTATTCTCGTACGTCTCAGACCAATTAGCAGGCTTGCTTTTTTAGTGTATTCTTACATCCGCCCACGCACTTGTCGCAAGTAGTTGCCGTTGGCACGGTGCGAGGGGCGAAGGCAGCTTTCCCACGACAGCCACAAACAACAATTGCAGGTGTTACCCTCGAGTCTTCAGAGGCGTAATCGAAATAGCGGCAACGACCGTGGAAGAGGACCGAGAAAATACAAACGCCGAAATAAATAAATCGCAAGTTGAAAGAAGAGGGAAAAATAATAAATGGATGGAGAAAAAATAAGAGGAAAAAGAAACATAAAATCATTAAGGACATAAATGAAGATAACGTAAGGTAAAATGAAGAAAATCAAAATACTATGTTTTCACAGGTGATGATAAGGAAACTGTGATTTTTCGCTGAAAACAATTGCAGATAATTACGTGATTATTGACTTGTATTTAAGAGGTTTACATTTTACTGCTTCTAATGCCCGTACTGCTATCTCTATTGTCATTTTTATGAGTGCTGTATTGAATTTAGAATTCATGAAACCCCTGCATCATCGTTGACTGGCCCTAGAAATCAATTCCAGATAATGGCGGGTTTTTGACACTAGCACCATAGATGCGTCGGCCGTTGTCTGAAGGAGAATTCCATCGGCTGGCTGCTCTGAGTTTTTCTTTCTTTCTTCGGTCAGTATCAGTACCTTTGAAAACATGTCATGGACTCGGTCCAATTTTTTTCTTTCACATCTCTCTCCTCCTCTGTCCTTACAATCATATTCTTCATTCATATGCACCTCAATATCACATGTGACGGGCCGTCAGTCAAGATTCTGGAGCTTGCCCCGGCTAGGACAGCACCCCGCTGGGGAGATTTCTTAGGGGGGAATCTCCTTAAGACTGCACCAGACATCACGTACTGATGTGTGAAGAACACTGCAGTCTCCCAAAATAACATGCACTACACTTACAAAACGAATGACCTCAGTAGTTGACGCGTGCGGAATCAATTATACTGAACAACAAGCCATAATAAACTGAAGAGAAATATCACAAACCTTGGTATTCTCTTCCAGTGCTTTCTTCTTCCAACGAACAAACAATGACCTCCCTGTATGTGAGCAAAACTCGAAACTGCAGTGTTGGCAATGTCGCCTGCACCATCCTTCCATTCTCAACCAACACGACAGCTTAACCTTCCGGCATTGCATTCCCACAGTCGCGCCTTGTGGAAAAATGAGCAGCACGTTAAGACGACACCTAACTGGAGGTGGATCGAACAGATGTCAGACGCGCCGGCAGCGGCGGCGGGGGCGGTGGCAGGAGCGGGGGCGGCGGAGGCGGACGCGGTGGCGGAGGTGGAGGCGGCGGAGGAGATGGAGACGGAGGCGGACACGGGGATGGAGGCGGAGGCGGCAGCGGCGGAGACGGGGACAGGGACGGAGACGGAGACGGAGGCGGAGGCGGAAGCGGCGGCGGCGGCAGCGGCGGAGACGGGGATGAAGGCGGAGGCGGAGACGGAGGCGGAGGAGGAGGCGGAGGAGGAGGCGGAGGAGGAGGCGGAAGCGGCGGCGGAAGCGGCGGCGGAAGCGGCGGCGGAGGCGGTGGAGGCGGTGGAGGCGGTAGAGTCAGAGGCAGAGTCGGAGGCAGCGGCGGTAGAGGCGGCGGGCGGCGGCGGCGGTGCAGGCGGCAGAGGCTGCTGCGGCGGACGGTCGGCAAGCGAAGCAAACCCCGAGCGGAGGACTCCCCCGCCCGCCACTTAAAAATCTGCCGGAGCGGCCTGCGCCTCGCGCGCGGCAGCGGCGGTGGTGGGCTTGCGCTTAGTAAGCAGAAATTAAATAACAGGGGACGCGCGCTCTCGCCGCGGCGTGCCCGCTGTGTTTTGCGCGCCATTGTTCGCCGCCGGGGCTAACGGTTGTCACTGCGCCTGCGCGGAGGCGGCGCGGCGGCGGGCGTGGGGGCACGCCGTGGATCGGAGATCGGGTTTTCTGGTCACCGTCAGCAGCACTACGACTTCCGTTAGAGGCGTTGCGTTCAATCTGCTTTTTAACGAACTTTTACCCCTGTAATAATATTAATAATAATAATAATAATAATAATAATAATAATAATAATAATAACCGAGAGAAGTTGCGGCAGTGTCTCTGATCGGAGTCCTGACGATGGCAGTATTTTCAACACTAGCAACATAGTCTGTGGCTGGAGAATTCTAGCAGCTGTCTGCTCTGAACGGTACTTTTCTGTGGTTTCTCTTATCAATACCCTAATAAACGGTCCATGGACCTTTCTTTCCCCATTTGCGATCTTTTCTTCCCATACTTTTTCTATCCCCATCCGTTACTTACGCACACACTTATATGCAGTACACTACTACACATGCCGGGAGACCGGTCGACAGGTTAGAGCTTGTCTAGGGTGGGCCGGTGCCTCGCTGGGGGGAAATTTTTGTTGGGGAAATGCCGCTAGCCGAACTGCATGTCAACACCAGATCTCGCCATTCAACGGGAAAGATAACAGTCATCGCCGTGATAAAATATGCACCACACTTACGGGACTAATGAACTTAGCTGTTGACGCGCCTGTAGTCAATAATAATAACAATAACAACCCAGATATGAGACCTACCCTAGGGTCTACTGTACTGGACCGAGCAATAAATTCGAATCATGCTTCAAAAAAACAGAAAATTGCTAACAATATATTATTTCGTCCACTCTCGAAATGATGTACATAAACTTTGTTTCATGTAAGGTGGGAGAGGTCTCAGACAATTTGAAGCCTCCTGGCACAATGCAATAGTCGGGGTGGAAAGGTCTGTAGTCAGTCATAAATATGACCCTTTTATGAGGCAGGTCATGAAATCTGTCCTAAGAATAGGAAAAAGAGGCATTGTTACTGTATCAAGAACCATTGCAAAAATAATTATGCAACACGCGCAGACTAACACAGACACTGAACTTCTGCATGAAATGTGAGACACAAAAAATGTTAAAGAAATCATGGAGAGACTAACCACACCATGGACAGTATCTAAAAAGAATGGGCAAGGTACAGATCAATAAAGATCATTATGTGGCATCATGGGATATATATGTGGCTTAAAAGGGCAATAATGAAGCCAGAATCTGAAGAAGTTCTAATAGCTGCTCCAGATCAAGCGTTGAGAGCACATTATAATAAAGCTATTCTCAAAATTTCCCAAGGTAATAAACGCTACATTTGCCGTCAACAAGTAGAAACTATTGATAGTATTTTCTCAGCTTTTCCAATTCTAGCAAAGACCGAATACTTCAAATGACACGACAGAGTGTGTAGCAACCTCCACTGGCAGATCTGTACCACCCTCGAAGTTCCAAACACATATTCCAAGTGGTACGAACATTCACTAAAATCGGTGACGTCTGTTGGATTGTGTACGATATTGTACGACCAACAAATTCAAACTGATCGCACAATAGCGGCAAACAAACCGGATATAGTTATCCGGGATTTGGAGAAAAAAACGTGTTTATTTGTCGATGTTACTGTACCTTGCGATCAAAATGTCGGTACCAAGGAGGCAGAGAAACGTCTTAAATACGAGAGTTTGGAAATCAAGATCATCCGAATGTGAGGCGTAAAAGCACAGGACATACCGATGGTCATCGGAGCTCTGGGATTTGTTCCGCAAAATTTGGGTAAGAACTTGGCTAAACTCCCAGGTAAAGCAAAAGACTGTGAAGTGCAAGAAATTGCTTTATTTGGAACAGCCCACAGCACAAAGTAATTTAAAGACACTGCCAGCCCCTAGATCGGTTCCTGAGGTAGCTGATTGCAACCTGGAGTAGATTTTATATTCAGCCGACTCATAACATTTTTAGTCGTGATGTAGAGGAAAAATAATAATAAATATTTTCTGTTTCAAAAATGCCATCAACCGTTGTGGCCCGTTTGCTATTTAGCTGAAGAATTGTTACAAAAGTTGTTTTGTTGTTCAAACAATTGTCTGTCCCATCCTGGAATCGAACCTGGATCTACCGATATACTGTCAGTTGCTCAAGTGTTAAGAGCAAGTTGGCATGTACGGGGAAATCGGTTTTCGTCCCAGGCTGGGGCAGTCCATTCTTTGAACAATGGACCATTATTTGTGATAGTAATAATAATAACCATATTATAATACCGTTGAAGGAAATAATGCAGATATGAATTATTTCCAAACCTCTCCATGTTAATTTTTTCCCGATTCAAAACAGCCGTCGCCACAGATTTATTGCTCTGTCTCAGAAATGAGCCTTTAAAAGGAGAGTCTAGCGGCTTCATTCAAGCAATTGGGGACCGAGCTGTTTCAAATAGCAACTGAAAAAATATATAGAAAAACTTTATGTTTATGACGAATGTAGATTAAGTCGTCGATCACCAGAGGAAATCTGTCACCTGATCACCGAGTGCACAAATGCGTCTCACACACAGTATCTGCACCGGTGATACCTAACAGCAAATAAATAGTACTACTTGTATGCACCAAGTGGCAAACATGGGTTTCTAGTAGAATTATCATCCATTATTATAAAGCCTAGCTCGTCGTGGAAAGAAATGAATTGAGAATATTTTACGATCTTTCAATACATACTGATTAAGCAATCGTGGCAAATAAACCTGACTTTCAACTATATAACTTACGGGGGAAGGAAAGCATTTATCTGATGCCATGTTCATGAGCTTATATACCATGCAGATTACAACATAAAGCAGAAACAGAACGAAATTTCAATTATATTCACCTAAAAGTACAATGTCATGAAATGCTTTAGCTTGATACTGTTTTAATTATAATATTTATTATAACAGTCAACAGTTCTGTTAAGAAATATAGCGAATAACTTGTCAACGAAGGAAGAAAGGTAGTATTGGTATTGTAGGTCCCATTTAATAATCGGTTATTAATTAAGAATCACGTCAATTTCTCTAAAAAATCGTTAATTGGGCTCCTTCGCATCTTCCAGGATCATTGCCACATTTTCCATTAGGATAACGGTCAGCTACACGATGACACACATTTCAAATTCACATTTACACTTTATTCCTATTAATCAGGAACTTCGTAGAGGAAAACCAACATACATGACAGAAGGCCAGTCGAACTCGCTTTTCAAAACATAAATTTGGAGATAAACTTGAAACATGGGGTGCTTTTTATGATATATCTAAAAAACATGACAAATGTTTGAGTTGACATTTCAAATCTTCCTCCTCTCTCGGGGAATGTACGAAGGTAAATTGTTTCAAAATATTATGTTGAGCAGATAAAAATCTTGATGAGTTGAAGGAAACTGTTACATCAGAAATGTATATGAATATAATTTGGAGTTTCTAGACGTGTATCTCCCAAGCTGCTTATTTTCTTAGATTACGATTATAATGCTTTTGGGAATGAATTCTTGTTTAAGGGCGAGGTGTGATACAACTATTTTATACATTTTTGTTCTCAACTGAAGAAAGATTTTCATACTGGAATTGTAGACACAACTGTTATTTGAAAGAAGTGATAAAGATTTTAAAGATTTATTAAACTGGTTATTAACATTAAAATATCAAAACTGAATTTTCCTTGACGAACCAAAAATGCACAAAATGGGAAGATGTATTATACTGAATTTATGTAATTTAGTTTTAGAGGTTTGGAACAATCAGAATTAATAAATCGCCTATAATGCATATAAGAGGTTCTCATAATACAAAGAAGTGCTGATATATGTGGAGAATAGGATAAAGATAAAGAAAGCTCAATAATCACATTGAACAAGATTATTGGATGGCATGAATTTGTGATTCTTGATTGAACCGCTCTTTAGCCATTTACGACCTTCTCCGAAACCAGACCCCAACGACACGTATCTCGTCTTCCGCAACCTGCTTTTACATTATTCCTGATATTTTATTCCAGAGGAACTTTCCCCTTCCAGTTGTCGAAAGTAGCCCGCCAGTCACTGGTAAGTATTTGCCCTTCCCCCGGTCAGTCTCACCCGTAAGTGGCTGGTTTGGATCAGGTTATCCTACAGGGAATAAAGGTCTTAACAGGGACGAAAGTGGTTAATAGGCTGCTAGTGCTTCGTGGTGGTTCGTTCTGTTTGTTTCACCACGTCACAACACACAAATGTGCATTTCTTAGGCAGGATTCATCCACAGAACCTTGGTGTAACACCTATTCTGGTGTAAATCAGTGGTGTCAGTGTCAAGGTCTTCTACTGGTGGCAGTGGCACGCGTCGTGGCTCCATAGCATGCTACGAGCTACTCTGCGCAACTTGCGTCGGGAAAGGAAACTATTAGTAACCTCACCGTTTTATAATAGGGACGGCGTTGTCTCTGTTGGCAAATGAACTGCGTGAAGGGGACATTCCCTCGTGGCTCTCGTGCCATGGACTCCCACTCGTGGCAACACTGGTGTAAATGATCCAAAATTCCTACGCCAACAGGCTGGTCAGTAAAGGCGTACGTTAAAAAGTGGTTCAGTCGTAATTGAGAGAACCATAGCATATCACACTTGGAGTTACCATAGATCTTTGTGCAATACTGTAAACATGCGCAGTCAATAAGTGGCTAAATAATTTTTTTTTTACTTTTCAGTACACAACTTTCAACTCATTTCATTACTGATGAACTACTAGTAATCATATTGGCTTTTTAATGGTGAAAATTGACTAACATTGGGATAAATTTTATCCGATGTCATCAGTTAATTAGAATATCCCAGTTCTACACAACTGGTCAATCTTTAAAACTCATTTCCCCAAAGTACGAATATTTGATTCTGTATAGTAATTAAATGGTTAACAGAATTGTAGCAGTAATTCAAGTATTATTTTTTTACATTAATGCACATTAAATAATTTTTTGTATTATGTAAAAGAGAATGAGGGTCCATTATTAAAGAAAAAATTCTTTTAGTCAGAGAAAAATTCAGTTTTGATCCAATAATAATATTCAATTGAATACACTTGACATAAATACATTTGTACATCTTTTTTCCACCCAATGACTCGTGAAATATTTTTTAATATCCCATATCACATGTCAGTTTAAATACCCCACTCCCCTCTGACTTTAACAAGAGATTCGTAGCTACCTTACCATTTGAACGGATTTGGGTTTCCTGGTCGGCATGACGGATCAGAATACAGTCAGCTAAAAAAGACACCGCCTCGCTAGTCTTTCATTACAATAGGCGGCCGGCTTTAGTTCTAACACGCGCAAATTCCTATCCGTCATCCCGTCCTGGAAGCTCGTCCGAATTCTCGGTTGAGACACCTCACAGGTTGGTAATTAGGGTTGAGGTGGCCGTAGTTCCTTTGGCGGTACACAGTGAGGCAGAAATCACAAAAATGGGAACAAATATTTATTTTTAATGGACACATTTCTAAAATTGGATCAATACGAGAAGCATGCATTAAAATACTAGAAACGAAAATTGGCAAAACTCAGAAATAAACTTTTTGTGTGATAATAATGTTGAATGTATAATAATGTTGTTCTTAGTAATAGATCTTACTAAGAACATAATTTTAAAAAGGCATCATAATAATATATAACTTGCATTTTTCATAAACGGGACTGATGACCATGTCAGTTGAAGGAACCGGAAATGTGAAATAACCAATCAGTCAATCAAAACCCAGATTTGGCAACAAATTTTGCTGGTTTCAGGCGCATTTGCAGAGGCACATGTTGGCACAATGAGGAGATCCTCAAGTTAAGTAACTTTTCGCTGGACGCAAAAACATAAATAAGGGATTTCAAATGCACCAATATTCTGTACAGACAAGGCAGGTATTACCTTAAGAAACCGTTTCAGATAATACAAGAAAATATGTGCCGTTGTAACATCACTAGTCTTATTAATTAATAACATTCTTTTAATTTTGCATTGTAATCGATTTCAAGAATGAGAAAGAAACTCAACTTTACAATTGTTCCCAAGAAAGTAAATAATGTATTAATTGTAAATGAATGTTAGAATGACTTAACAATTTGCAGTACGCTCGAACATTTTAAGATTATTTCCTCTTCAAATTTTCTAAAGAGAATGTTTACGTACGCCATACAAGTTCTCAGCTTACTCCTGAGAATATGCGTTTCACAGTTTGAAAACAACTACTCTCCCTGATCTAGTTGACAGAAGGTGACCACACATGAGATGAACTCTCGCCATTGGAGTGAATCGGATGAAAGGAAAGACGTTTTGTTATATTCCTTCAACTAAAGAAAAAATCAGTCGCTTCCATATAAATTTTCGGAAAATAAAATGAACTTGTGTAAACGAAGACTTTTGACATAATTTCAGGAAGTATTTTCCTGCTCAATGTAATATTGTGTTTTATTGCCGTACAGAATTTTGGCGACAAGTCTGCCCCCGTCAGACACTAATAGCATTTTCCCCGCAATATGATAAAAATTCCAAGGGATGGGGTATAGGGAATATACGAATGAACGCAGTCCGTCTTTTCTTACACAGTGAAGTGTAAATAAATCCAATGAGTGTTCTTGAAGTTTTCTTTTTATGTTTCCTTGATTTAATAATTTTGAACTTTAAAATTTGTAAAGGGTACAAATAAGTGAGGATTAGTTGCGTGTCTAGTAGGAATAAATTAATACGGTTTTCAATTATTAAACTCTGTTTTATATAAATACGTTTTCAGCTGGGGAATTCAAACTCTCTTGAGGCTATGATCCCCCTCATCCCACACACATCGCTTCGTACCAAGTGTTAGTCTTTGAAACAAATGTATGAAAATTAATTAGTATCATGGATATCATTAGATTTTCCTGGACCTACATAACAACTTACTTCTCTCGTTCATGTTCTATGCCGCACCGTTTGTGTGTGTTCTGTGCACTGTGCGTCGCTGGCGGTTGGAGAGAAGGGGGACTAGCACACGCCAACACGCTGATGATGGCCTCCTAATTATTTAGCCCCTTTGTTGGTTTTATCTCCCGCGGGGATGAAGCGAGGCGGAGGCGAAGATGCAGATGGCGGGAGTGCCACATGCGACCAAATGCGTCAATCTTCATCTTACGGGAATCATCTACAACAGTGGTCGCCGAACTTATGAAGCTTGTGCGCAACCATACCATTTTCAATCCTACTGTAAGCTACCACGAAACCAAGACAGAAAAAAAACTTCACATTTGTTTATTTTCTATAAACATATATTTTAAATAAATATGTAGCAAATTTTAATAAATTATATACAAGAAAAATAAGACACAACTGTCTGAGGTCTGTGGAACAGGTTAGCCAATCTTCAGCCTGACCGTGGTCTACCGAAAATTGCCCCACGAGCTACTAGTACTTCGTGATCGACTGGCGATCACTGACCTTTCCCTTTCGTGACTAGTGGGACATATATGTCCCACTAAACATATTCCTCGAGACGTTCGCTGGGATCCGTAAACCCTCTACTGGTGCATTCTGCAATCTTGTGAAGTGTGTGTACTGCGTTCTAATGGTCAGTTACGAGTGATTCCAAGAATTGTGTGATGTATTGTCATTGTTACAGGAAGGTGCGTATTGTGTTCCTCGTTTTGGACAATTTTGTTTTTTCTGGGCGTTTTATTTTGTTGTAAGGTATATTTTTGTTTGTTTTAAATTATTTAGTTTGTTATATTGCTGTTAATTCTTTTTTCAAATGCGGGGTTGAAAGTGATTTTGATTTTTTTTTGTTTCGTCGCTGTTTTAAAAAGTTCCCCCATTTGGAAAGTTTTATTTTTTCCTGTGATTTTTCTGTCGTTTTAATATTTCTTTACCATTATTTAATTCGTGATATTACATTCTAAATTAATTTGAAATATTTCCATATTTACGACGATGCGTATTTTTTTGTAGCAATAAGGCAGCAGTAGGAGTGTAGCAAAAGGAGAAAAGAACAGACACCATGTGCCAAGGATGCAAATTAACACATTATATAAATCCTCCATTTTCATTTTTTAAAAAATAAATGTAATTCTTATTACTTTTTGATTATTTTTGTTTTATAATTAAAATTCGAAAAAAATATTTTTTATCTCAGAATTATTATGTTCCATCATTTCCAAAGGGAGACAGATATGTCCCACTAACAATTTCTAAAAAAAATAAACATTAGCTACAATTTTCATTAATTAATATTGAAATAATAACTAAAAAGTAACTTAAAAACAAAGTTTTGTTTCAAAATTTCGAAAACAAAAATTAAATGGGTCACGAAAGGGATATAGCATCGTTTTCCGTGTCCCCGCAATTGTATCGTTAAGTTTGAGCGAAAGTAGCCAGATAGAAATGTCTTGTTTTGGCCCAATTATTACTTATGGTTTATGGATGGCTTATCCAAAAATGATTCTTCGGATAGGATGTCGTCATAAGAAATAAAAAATTAAAACCGAAAGTTTTGCTATGAAATTACAAGTTTTTTGTGACATTGCAACGAAATCTTGCTATACAATGCGTAGTTTTGGGGCGCGCAAATCGGTACTATCTTGGTTGGCTTTGGTGACAGAGGACGGGTTGTTGAAGTCTGTTTGGAGAACATGCAAAATACACAAGGTCGGTAAATTGTATTCGATTAGCGTAAATTTTAACTGTTTACCTCGTGAACAGATCGAAATAGTGAAGAGGCTATCCTAAAATTGAAAACTAAAGCCTACGATCCGAATTACACGCTTTCTTTTGCCGAACGATTCCCAAGTTTCAGCCAACATGCGCATGCTGAGTGAGGCCTCTGGAACCCCGGAAGTGACACTGCGCATGCGCACGTTCGCTATAGCTCTGGCATCGTTTGACAAAAATATAATTGTAAGTAGGGTCTAAGGAACGAAAGTAAAGAAAAAATTAAACAATCTTTGATTAAATCGCAAGAGATGTAAAAATGAATATTTGACTACAGTGATGTGGAAGCAACTTCTTAGAAAGAAGTTAATGTATTGTATTTCAAATGAAAACGATTTAATTTAATCTATCAACAAATTACAAATAATATTCGATGAATTCTCAACAGGAAATATTACTTTTTATGTAAATAGATTACTTTAAAATATTGTATGTCCTCGATAGTGAGATTTAGGTGGCCAAAATGATGGGCGTGCAGCCAGTTAAAACGTCCAATCATTAGCCTCCTCCCATTTGCCGCATCTACTTGACCGTTTGGTCACGCAGTACCCTTTCAATCGCCAGCCTTCACCAACTGAAAGAAGAGGAAATGGACGCCCGGGGGCTCCTCTTCAGCAAACCCTTTCACGGGATCACCTCGAGCATTTCGCCTAACTCCACCCGTTCGCCAACCGCCTTTTAAAATTAATAGACACGTTTAGAGGTTCGAAGGAATGGCGAGCTATCTTTCGAGCGCCTCCTGTTGGCGCACCTCTACGCTCGCGAATTAGCGCCAACTAACGAGCGACGGATTGGACTCGAGGCAGAGAGGCGCTGCGCATTTGTCGTTTGAATCCGCGCTCGTTTGAATATAGACTAGGCAGGCAGTTGCCGCTGCAAAGAGGCCATCACGAGACGAACCTGTTGGTTGCTGCGCGCTCGCAAGAAACGGTTTGCGACTGCGGGGCGACGCATTGTATACGACTCGACGAGCCTCGGCAGCGGGTACTCGCGTTCGAGAATGTTCGCTGGAGCGGATCGAACTTGGCGCAGGTCGTTGCCGAAGAAGATGGTTATGGATGATTTCATTATTTCGTGTTTCTGGGCGCGTCAACTTCTATGAGAGTCACGTGTGCCTTGAATGTTATATTTCGCAAGGAGGCCAGGTTCCTCTCTCGTTTAAACGAGAGATTTGCCGCCGACCTACACGTCATTTTGCATGATTTCCTCCTCGAGGTATCTCCCCAGCGGGCACCTCTCCAGCCGTGACAAGCACGAAACTCTACACTGCTCTCCCGACATGCGTTGTAGTGTAGTGCATATAATTGTAGTGTAGTGCATGTGTGTGTATATGTATGTGTGTGTGTGTGTGTGTGTGTGTGTGTGTGTGTGTAAGAGAAGAGGAAGAGTCGAGGATGAAAAACGTAAGATTGTACGCGGACCGTGGCCCGTTTTCTAAGGCACTGATTTTGCATTAACGCCTTATTTATCATAGAAACTACAGAAAACTATCATTCAAAATAGACACTAGCATTCTCTTCCAGGCGGTGTAGGAATTCGTCCCAACTATGCAGCAAGTTCCGAAAATTCGCCACCGTCGGATCAGAAATATTAGAACCTACTATTCAGCGATGCTGTAGAGCCAACGTCAATACTGCCACTAAGTCATCATAACCGTCAAGACTGTTTTAGGGCAATGGCGTAAGTCAGTGTGCCTCAGGGTAACTGGATATTCATCTTGATGTTAACGTTAGGATTTTCAGCGCAGCCCTTCGGAATTAAGAGCCACAGAGAGCCAGGGAGTTGCTAGTGAACTCTCATTAAAACAGAAAAATCGTAGATAGGCTCGCAGTTTACGGTTGGTTCCATTAAGGTGCGATGTGGGATCATGACAATATCTTTACGATTGGGGGTTCCTGAAAAACGAATGTAGTGGTCGCACCTGGGTTAACGTTAAAATATTTGGAAAAGTTCTAGGTGCCCCGAAAGAAGGGATGGACCTTGAAAAAGTAAAGTCCGCGGTTGCCGTCATTTTACATATAAGTTGTTGAAATAACGATGATGACCAGTCTGCCCTGTCTCCGAGCATCAAAGAGAAAGAAAGTCTTACAACTTAAATCCCTTTTCATCTCTGTACCGAGTATCGGCTGAGTTTATCTCAGAGCCACTTGACGTGCAGATTCAAAACATTGCCGGTGATTGCTACAACTCTGACGGGAGGTGCTAGGGTTCAAGTCTGGACGCTGGCATATTTTCAAAACTCGCTTTATAGGTAGGTCGGATTTAGTCGCAGCGTGGAGGAAAATTCTAATGGCCGGCTGCTCTGATCGGTAGTTTCCTATGATTTATTCTGTCAATAAGGGTAATACTCCGGCAAATTCCTAACAAATGGGCTACGGTCCGTCCGCGATATTTCCTTCTTCTTCCTGGTCATAATCTCTCCCCTTTCACATGCACTACGCCACCACTATACATATCGGGAGATCAGTCGGGAACTTAGAGCTTGTTTCAGCTGGAGAAGTGCCTCTCTGGGGTAGATTCTTGTTGGGGCAGACAAGTAAATCAGCGCCGGCTCTCACTATCCCTCGGGAAACGGCCACGACCAAAATTTCAATCAATCAACCAATCGTGTGCAGGCTAATGGTTTGTCCTTGACTCCCACTGGAAGGAATATGGGGTGACGGATCACAATGAAGGATGAAAGATGATTGAAGCGTGGACGATAATGAAACCGTACATGTTTACTTGTGGCATGTAGTAAAACTAGATTCCAATCGCTCCAGAATTATGATGAGAAAACACTTGCCTTAGAACTCGAACCGGCAATCTGCGACACCTACAGACCTCTGCGCCACCAAGTCTGGTAGCTACGGACCTTATTTTCAGTAAAATACGATTAGATAGGACGATAACATAAAAAGTAGAAGACAGTGGCATAGTTAAGGAGGGGCAGGGGGCGCGGCCACCCCGGATGTCACCATCTCAGAGGTGACACCAATTAGGTGTCACCATTTAGAGACACCACCAGATAATTTTATACGTTTTGCATAGATTTTATATAGATTATAGCATAGATTTTGATGGAATTATTAATAAGTTTGCTGCGCTTAAATATGGAAAGATGTTTTTATAAAAAAACATGCATTTGTTATTTCGTTATTCGTAGTTTTAGTTTATTTATTTAAAAAAATATTTCAATTATTTTGAATTACGTAGTTTTTAATGTATTATTAATAAATGTCTTGTGCAAATTTACTTGTATTTTTATTAAATAATGTATAAACAATTCTGTAAGTGATATTTTTATTTTTCATTTAAGGGGATGATACCATTAGTTTTGCCCCGGGTGACACCAAATGAAGCTACGCCACTGGAAGAAGAGAAGATGGACTTGAAACTTGCAGAGTTTCCTTTGAAACGATCGATAAAATATTGCCCATAATGCAGATTTGAGGCCGTTTTATTGTAAGTACCTACCTCAATGCAATAATAAAGTTTCTGATTCAAAAATTGTGTAGTATTAGTGCAGAATAAACAGTAACCACTGCTTTTGATAAATCGATTACAACTCGCACAACAAAATGAAGTAGGAGACATCCACTCGTTATATTTATTTTAAGATATTATTATAATTTGGTGTTAATATTTAATTCTAAACCTGCCAAAACTCTGTTAGTGTTAAAAATATAGTTTCTTCCGCGCAAATTGAATTGGGAACAATTCGCATAACACAACGAAATAATGAGCAAATGATGGGAGTTACTCATACGTTATATTTATTCCAAAATATTATTAAAATTTAATGTTTTCACTATAAAACCTGTTAACAAGGGTCAAGTTTTAAGACATCTGAAGCCCGATAATTTTTATCTAAAACAATCACAAAATTTGACTAAATGGAAAGCTTAAACGTTTTCTAAACAAAAACTCAGTGTGTTTAATATATAAACGTTTCTGCGCGAAATGAATTGGCAACACCTCGTACAACAAAACGAAGTAATGAAGAAACGATGGTAGATACTCGTTAATTATTTTTAATCTTAATATATTGGTAAAATATAGTGTTTACACTGTAAATCCTGTAAATAAGAGCAAGTGATATCACATCTGGAGCCCACTAATTTTTATCTAAAGAAAAAATTCCGAAATGTGACTGAATAGAAACCTTACATGACTTTCTAAACGAAAACTCTTGTGTTAAATACATTGATGGTTCCGCGCGAGTTGGATTGCCAATGAACGTACACATAATTCTTTTTCGCAGCCAGTTCTATTCTAATTCCGCTGCAGCGCGTCTCGGCGTGTGTAGCGGGCGTTTGGGCAGAGCGAGCGGGCGAGCAGTCGGTCGGCTCGAGCAGTGGGGGCGGGCGCTGGCGTGCTCCGCGCAGAAGGTCACGTTCTCCGGTAGCAATGTAATGACGTTCCCAGCTCCATTCCGAGAATCTTTCTGTCTCAACCTGGCAATTTACATCTCCAATGCGAGAAATTCCGGCGGCGGCGGCGGCGAGTGCTGCGCGCGACGCCCCGGGCGGATGCTGAGAGCGTGCGATACTCCACCCGCAATGCTCACCACGCTCGCCCGCTACGTTCGCCGTGCTTCCGATCTTAGGTGTCGTGTTTGCAACTAGATTACGTCGCCGGAGTCGAATTCAGTCGCTGTCTGGAGGAGAATTCTAGCGGCCGGCTGCTCTGATCGGTAGATTTCCGTGGTTTCTCCGATCAACACCAGGTGAATGCCGGAGCAGTACCCTAACAAACGGGCCACGGACCGCCCGCGATCTTTTCTTCCTCTTCCTTGTCCTATCCTCTCCTCTTACACACACACACACACTTACAGTAACATACAATACACTACCATACATGCCGGGAGACCGGTCGTGAGCTTACAGCTTATCCCGGCTGGGGCGGTGCTCCGCTGGTGGGAGATACCTGGTTCACGTCCCGGCAATTAATTTTTTTCCTCCGAAAATTGGTCATTTTTTGGCGCAGCATTACATAACTTACCCTATACTACGTATATCACTCCGTGTATACGTACGTATACGAGAAAGTAAAAACGTCGCCGGATCTTCTCGAGATGAGATTCGATATCATGCTCTTTATGCTCCTTGCGCTGGAGCGTTGGAACAACTGTCTGCGCGTGCTCGACAAGGTCTGCGTGCTCATTTTTTGATGCTCCACTTGCTTAGAATGCTCTCCATGCTCATCGCGCTGAACATGTTGATCATGTTTTTCGTGATTATCACTCATCACATGCTCAGAATTCCCCTTCTGAACTTTTGATGCTCATTACGCTCTTCATGCTGCGCGTGCTCATTACGATGTTTGTGCTCATCATGTTCTTTGAGCTCGTTATGTTCTTTGTGCTCATCACGTTCTTTGGGCTCATCACATTCTTTGTGCTCATCACTCACATGATCAGACTTCATCCTCCTGCTTATCTCGCTCATCATGCTCATACTACTTCTACTCATCGCACTTGGTCACCTCGCACAATATGTTCCTCATGCTCCTTATTGAGAGAGTGTGCAGGCTCATAATTCTTCCCGAGCTCCCTGTTTAGTGGACTCCTCATGTTTACATCATCATTACTTCAACATTACTCTCTTCATGTACCCACTGCCGTTGTGTTGATTAAACGTAAACTGCCCGCTCAACAGATTCAGTAAATGTCTTGTGCTAGAATTCCCATTGTGTTTGGACTCCACAATTTCCTCAACACGTTCTCTTGCGTTTGTACACCATGATCATTACTGACAAGGTATTTTTCACTGGATATTGCCACAACGCTCATCGACTATTGGTGTTTCGCTGTTCGTCATCAGAACCGAGTCTTGCCGGGTCATCTTTACATGATGTAAAACAGGTATTGATAATTTACATATTTTTGTCATGATATTCAGCTTTAGCTTTAGGTTTACATGTGTAGCATTACAACAATATTTTCGTATTTGACCATCAAATTGAAATTGAATTCTTTACTTTTCTGAAAATTCTCTTCAAATTTTCATTTATCTATATACCATTCCAAAAGAGCATAAAATGCGATATAAAATAAGTCAAAAGTTCATAAATAACTCAAAAATATTCTGAATGCAGCTGGAATTCAATTACATTCAATTATTCCCTATTGATTGCACGTTAAATATTTGTTCGTAACATTCTTTTGATGGTAAACGACAACTTTATTTCACTCAGTTATGATTTTTTAATAACTATTTATCACTTCTTTACAACTACAAAGCTTCTAATTTTCTTTTGTACCAAGAATATAATCCCAATCCCAAAAGTCAGAAACTCGTCCTTTTACGGTATGTAAATAGTTTTAAGAATATTGCAATGTCGTCCAATAAAATATGTATTTAATTAATAAAACTAGCTAATTATTACAAAAATACGTAAACCTACAATACATTCACGTATAAACACTTATTTCCCCACTGTTTTCTTCATTAGAAAATAGTTGTTCACTATCTCTTTGCTTAGAGTTTATAATTAACGGACTCTTTATTTCTTCCCATACTCCACTACTGACATCATATCTCAGCCTTTTGGTCAAGTACACTTCTTTCACAACTTTGTGTGTACATAATTCACCTCATAAAAGTTCCTGCGACGTCATTCTTTATCGTTCTCAACGGAGTTGAAGGAATTCATGTTAGTCACATGCGTTGAATGCTGAGTGACTTTCGTAATGTGAATTAAAAATGTGGCACTGAAATATGTATTCCTGAGTTTAGTGATTCATCTGTAGGTTACATATATAACCTAAATGCTTGTGTCATTTGCGTTGCTGTTTGTAAAATTAATATACTTCCTTTAAGAGCTATAGAATGTTTTTCACGTACATGTTTTACTTTGAGTGCATATTGCTTGCAAACGATTGTGTGTTAATTAAAACGATTCTGTTGTATAATCCATACATCCTTGTAATCACATTTTCAGGTCTACCAGTGCGGAGAATTGCGTACTCTGAAAAAATTGCATTTAATTGTGGACTGATCGCATGCTCTATTTTCAGAAGCTTGAACACAGAGATGTGTCTTTCGAATTTTGAGTCATGATGAATGTACTAGCTATTTTTTACTTGAGTTATAGGCAATCAACTCATTACATACATCAAACATCCCGTCATTTACTCGTAATATCATATTACTAATCACAGGATTTACTAATAAATACAGTATATTACACATTTGCATGGGATGCCCAAGAGATTCTATTCAGAAACGTATTTCAAATAAAAATTTTAAATTGGCTTTTTCCATTAGGATTAAAAAAAGACCAACTTCCTTCCATCATCAATCTTTCCCCACATTCTACTCCATATACTTATTTTTCACTCTCTATTTCTTTGAATTTCTTTCCACATCTTATTACATTATCATATTATTTATTCCTATTTACATTATTCTGTTGAGAAAGTACAACGATGATCCAATATTGTAAAACGAATTGCAAAATTTACGTTCGACTGTAATAACCCTCTTCTGACAAACGCAAATATAAAACTCTCTTGTTCGTTAGGTTTTAAAATCATTCAATTAATATAAAGACGCCCTGTAGATTATTATTGTCAGTAAACAGTTTAATTTGACAGAAAAAATGATATAGTTACGAGTATTTAATCCCTGATTATTTTCAATTTGTGTAGTCATCACTTCGGAACTGTCACTTGTTTGAGATCAGATTAATCTGGAAACGATTGTGATGTTCTTATGCCACTGCGATCCGCTAGTTGGTGACGAAAGATTAAAACCCGAGAAGAACTCTGAATTTTTAAATTATCAAGCATCACATGTATTTTCATTTCAAACATAACGCCATTGTGGAGAAAATGTAGAGAACACCTGATGTAGAGATGCATTTACTCAATTCATTACCTAGAAACATTATTCAAAGCATTCATTATTCCATTACCATGAGAACTTAAGAGAAAAGAACACCAAGTTGTGTTGATTTACAGTTTTGTGAGTTTACGCAATTTTAAATTGAAACATTTTTTAAATGGGAAAAAACATTTGAAAAATTTTGTTCATTTCGTTTCATTTTAAAATTTTGTTTCTGTTTTGCAACGCAAAATGTGAAAATAATATTTATTCATTGCTCAGAAAGGAAATGGTTGAAAATAAAAACTTATATGAACCTCACCTCCGAATCAAGACGAAAAAAGCGTCATTACATTGAACATAATCTACAATGGTCGTTGAAAAAGAAACAGGAGATGGTTTACAAATATCACATTTATAGGTATTAAAAGTATTGAGATTTAATCCCTGGAAATAAAGGGACTTCCAGATTATATTTTATTGTGTCAACAGCTATTTCTATTTTGTCAGCCTATTATGTAAAGGAATCAATTTACTGGGGAGAAATCATACAACAACGAAACATATCGTAAGTAAAATAGTAAATAAATTAATTCCTTGTTAAAGAGACCAGTCATATTGTATTTTTTATGTATTCAAACTAATTTACCTATCAATAATACGTACATCAGTGCTATTGCTTGAGCGTAAACATCTGGAACCCGAACTGAAATGACAGTCATTGTGTTTCTTTGCTGGAACCAAAATACAACAGCAGAAAGTTTTCTCTCCAAACTGCCATTTCCGTGCCATATGCCACTTCAGTGTTTGCTCGCTCATGCTTCATAATTTTTCAACTTTACGTGAATTTGCGTCTTTGTAGCTAAAATCATTAAAACTCTCCATATTTCACCCAGACGTTCAAGCATTGGTACACGTGTAGTGAACAATGCTTAATTTTCCAAAATATTATTCAAAAATGTTTGACAAAATATTTAATTTATACATTTTGGAGACTTTTCTGACATTATGCACTCATAAATAGGTTCAGTTTTCGATATTATTGGGATTCTTCCTTTTATTAGTAAATGTTAAACGTGGCACTTTTTCTTTGAAAAGGGTCTCGAAACAAGCGCCGACATGGCGTCACTAGGGAAGACTGCATTTCAGCTTCGATGAAGGATAGGATAGAAATACTGTGATAGAAGGCGCCACATTAGAAAGGCCACCATATGAGTTCCTTCATAGGAAAGTCGTTAGGAAAGATACGATGGGATGGCCATGAAGGAATCACCGTGGTAGGACTGCCAAGGTACGAATGTATAGATAGGAAGGCCATGATAGTAATGAATCGATAGGAAGATGGTAAAATGATTGATTCGAGAGGAAGGTTCAGATATGAATGTTACAGTAAGACGATCACGCTAGAAAAGTCACAACAAGAAGACCACACCAGGAAGACCACGACAGGAAGAACATGGCAGGAAGACCACGACAGGAAGATCATGACACTAAGATCATGACACTAAGATCAGACAGGAAGATCAGACAGGAAGATCACGACAGGAAGATCAAGGAAGGAATACTACAATAGAAAGGCCACGATAGGCAAGCCACGACAAGAGGGCTAGATTTATAATACTGATGTTCCAGTACAATGAGAGACATACGACTCAATTTTTATTTTTTCTACAACAATAGTCTATACTTTATCCAAATATACCAATACAAATATTTATTAGTGTAACAGCGAAGTTACTGTGTCATAATTTATAATACCGTTATAATACTCATCGATAATTAAAAGTATTATTACAAAATAAAAGTTCGTGAGTTTTGTTGAAGATGGCAAGACAAAAACACCTCAGTTGGCAACCTGAGAGCGATCATAGCGATAAGGTGACGGCAACCAAGCAACAGCGGTAAAATATGGTTCCTCGTGGAAGGAGCTGCCGCCCTCTCCGAGGGTCGAACCCCGTGCGCGCTTGCCAGCGAGCCGCCCTGCGCTCGATTACCGCCACTCACGAAAGGCGGCGCGGCGCAGACCCAATCGCGCAGGCGCGAAGTGGCCGGCGATTTCCTCCGACTCACGCATCGCCCCCCTCCTCAACCCGCTGGCCCGGCCACCAACACCTCTGATCTTTGACGAATCCATGTTTTATTCAACCAATGAATAGATAAATCCGATCACGTTTTCCGCTTTCCGCTTCTCCGAAAGCGATTCGGTCGCCCTGCCGCCGACCGCTCCGCACACTGGTTTATGCACCAAGAAAACGGTCAAAAACTGAAACTCTTTTAACTTCATAAGTTTCTGTACAGGATCTAAAAATATCGGGATTTAGAAATTGAAGATGTGAATCCTAAATCTAGGTGGGAGGCTGATAGTTTGTGGTAAGAAGGTTCAAGATGAGCTGACTGGTAATCATAAGGAAATCAAGAAGTTTACCCTTCTTACATTCTGTGGCGTGAATTTTTGGAACACAAAAGGGGGATTCCTCCAGAAAAAATTTCAGTATTTCGGTCTTGTGTAAAAAGTATCGAATTAGTTTTAACTGTAGAATAGGCAGTAGAAGTATAGAACAGATAGTCTGCCTTTAACAAACGCTTCGTTTATTTAATTTTACACAAAAACCTATACTGTGGAACTTCTGTTATTAGGGGTTTGATTACAGGGGTATCCATTTATCTAGAATTAATTTCCTAATAAAAAATATATTCGTAAAAAATAATTTCATATTAAAAAATTCTCCGAGCAAAAGTACATTAGTGTTAAAACAATATTCGAAGGAAATGTAAATTTTATAATATTTTTTCAAATTAAAATTACTATTGCGAAAAATGAACCTAGTCGCCGAGATCTGAGTTTAAAGCTAAGATTAAAGTTAAGATAAGAGATCTTAACTTAAATGCATCCGCTTCACACCTGTAACAATGGGATTGAGAAAGAGTTTTTGTTATATTTTTACATTGAAAGTGCATATCACCCCTTTTATTGGTTCATTTCGAAAATTCGTATGTTTTGATAATAATCTGGAAGGGGCCCGGCATCAATCACAATTTCCAACGTCTTACAATATCATAGTTTTAAATGCCTAAAACACCGAAAACAATCATTAAATGATCTAATTTTTTTAAAATCAACTACAACATAATAATAGATCATTAAATCTATGGCTGCATTGTGAATTTGACAATCTTTAGCTCTTTCCGTTGTGAACCACTGTGTGGCACGGAATCGCCCCCGCTCATTTCGATAGGTAATGTGTGCGGCGATTCATTTCCCGACGCGGCGAGAGCCATTCATATTTCTCCGACCGCTGCGCGGGCGGCGGCGGCGGCGGCGGGGGCGGTGGCGGCGGCGTTTGAGGTCCCCGCTTCGTGGAATGCTCCGGGCCGCTTTGAATGCGAAGTGCACGCGAAGACCTCTGCATCTGCATCCGAGTTGGAGCTGGCCGCTGATGGCAGTTGGATGGGAACCAGGGGAACGATAGGGCCACGGCACTTGCATTCGGGATTCGGTTGTAAATCTCACAACTGATGATTGTATTAATACTTGTAAGCATGACAATAGAAATGGAAGTAGTAAATAGTCGGACTGCACCAGAATGATCAAGTTGAAATTAAAATATAAGGTATTTACTGATAAGGAAATTATAATATGGAAATTTAGTGAAAAGATGGCTAAGGAAAGACGGAACACGCTTCAGTCCTAACTCTCGACACCGAAGAAATGGAAGACACAGTATCTATATTGTTCACTGGAATTATATGGGGCACAGACTATTTTTTGTGTAATTTCATTTTTAAGAATTATTTATGTTATTTTCCTACACGATTTTTAAAAGTTTTTAAGGAATGTATTTGTATAACAAAATTATAAAACGACTGAACAGAATCCACACTTCTAAAGTTACCATTTGCTCACTGAATATATTATCGCATGAAATTTATTAAGAAAGATAATTTACAATATTTAGAATATTTACATAGCAATGGAAAATAATTACAACTTCAATTTCATGACTACATGTCGATTTGTATGGTCGACACGTAGTAATGAAACAAATGGGAAGCAGAACAACCATTTTAGAATTGAAAAATATTGTTAAAAAACCTTAATAGGACTTGTAAAAACTAAGTTGACATGGAGTCTACATACACGATTGACTTACTTCCAGATCAACTGTCTGAACAGGTCGGCACACGACGAGCCTTCCCGGCGCGAGAATTTACAATTATGTTCATAGACAGATAAGGTGTATTAATTTTGGTCAAGGAGATTAAATTCAAGTAAAACAAAAAACAGTCAAGTTTCAGTTTCTATGTTGTGGTTTTGCTTTTTTCTACTTACACAGTACAGTTCCAAAGCACATTTGTACAACGTATGGATTATAATGTTCGTTTTTCGACGAAAAACAAAGACATTATTGGTATGTTATCCGCCTTTGTTTTGCTCTGACTCTGTCAATTAGTTTTAGTGGCAAATGACAATATACGATTTGAAAATAATTGTGTAAAATAACATTAATATGGCATTTCTATTCAAAATAGGACGTAAATACTTTTACTACTGCAAAGATGCACTTAACCTTGCATAGTAGGCTTTATTTTGTGTGACGCATAATTTATTTATGTATTTTGCAAACTGATTTTCTCTATATCGGACCCCTAAGGGGTCAAAATTTATCTTTCAACGAAGATGTGATCCAATCCGTAATAAAATATTTAATGCGTAATTGTGAATGAAATTAATTTGAATCAAGCATTAAAGAGAATTTCGAGATATAAACTCAGCGTGCGCAGTATTTGTAAAACTTTACACTTCTTACTCGCCAACTCTGAGAACATAAGAGAGAAACTCTTTGAAACACATGTACAAACTAACGAGCAACAGAGTACACCACTACTATATTACTGTCAGAAATATTCTTCTAGCTAGTGTTTGTGTACTTTGCCATCTGTGAACCCGTGTTTACGGGATTTTATTACACCGCTTATATACGTCAAACATACCATGTCCTTTGATGTTTCGGTACCCGCGTTTCTTGAACACTTCAGCTCATAACTGCAAGCTAAGACACAGATCCCGTAGATCACACTTCCTGAACCGGTTTCCAGCGCTACTTTCTGAGGCCCTCTTCTACTCGCTTCGTGTCAAAGTGCCCCGTTCTCACACGTCTTTACATCCGTGAGCGGCGCTTTCTGCGGTCACCTGGTGAACCACCGCCTCTTGTGGACGAAAGGTGATGCGTCACTTTCAACTCCGTCCTTTAGAAAATAATGAAATAAACAAGTCGTCTCTTGTAGGTAAGATGATGTAATGGCACTATTATTGGTTAATAAACGTTATTAGGTAAACAATGATCCAAGTTAGTACAGGATCTGTAGATGATCGTATCAGGCTGTAAAAACTGATTAAAAAATGTCAGTAATGAAGATATAAAGTCAAGGAAAAGGTAATTTCTCCATTTCAGGAATCGATATATGCGTTCTCAGGCAACTTTCTAGCCTTATTCCGTCACTAATCTCTTGTCACTCACCCAGTATTTTATCGCCACCAGTATTTTTAAATTCATATCAAATGTTATTCCTGTTATAATAGTACATTCATCTTTTAGGAAATGTAATACAAAAATAATATTTTTAATGTATAATATAATTATAAAACCTTCTGCATTGATGTACGAATGTATAAGAGTGTCTGCTGACACTTCGTTGACGGGAAGAGCCTAGTTTCTAGTGCTGAAGCTGTGGATAGCTACATATTAAGTAGTAAAGTTGATACCGATTACTTCCTAAATCAGAGATTCTCGAGGCCGATGACTATAGCACTCAATTCTTTTTCTTGATCCAAAGGATATACGTAGATTCATCCCAATGAAAAGTGCCAAAACGTATCAGTTTTTATGCAAAAACGTTCTCGTCTAAACCCATACAATATTTCTTCATGTTGATATAAGCAATTACTCCAACCTATCTTCGAAGACGTTAGCAGAATCCTTCTCCTTCTCACGTCCAGAGTGAAGAGGCTGTTCCCGCTCCGCAGCGTTCACACGTCTCTCCAATCTCCCCTGGCGGCCTGCCACGCGAAGACGGGCGCGCGGCGTGGAGCACCTGGGTCTCTTGTGCGCGATGTGGCTGGTCACGCGGCGCCTCGTTTGGGCGACATGTGTTCGTCACTCGCCCCCGCCCCCCCGCCCACTCGTCCCCCGCCCACTTCACCCAAGCTTCGCTGTCCGCCTCGCACACACCCCTCTGCTGGCTAGTCCCCTTCACCCAACCCGCCTACACATCACCGCCCGCCCCGCCCACTCGTCCCCGCCACTTCACCCAAGCTTCGCTGTCCGCCTCGCACACACCCCTCTGCCACCTACTCCCCTTCACCCAACCCGCCTACTCATCACCGTCCAGCCCACTCGTCCCCGCCCACTTCACCCAAGCTTCGCTGTCCGCCTCGCACACACCCCTCTGCCGCCTACTCCCCTTCACCCAACCCGCCTACACATCACCGCTCGCGCCGCCCACTCATTCCCACCCGCTTCACCCACACTTTGTCGACCACCTCGCCATCACCCTTTCGCCCGCACCAGCCATTTTCCTTCTGTCAACACCGCCACAATCCGCCCTGCACTTCCCGTCCAATCATTGTAGCTCGCTTCACTCGAACTACCCCGTCCGCCTCATCCACACCCATCCATCCGTCCCACTCATTCCTCTCTACCCCCTCCTCCAAATTCCACCGTCTGCGCCGCCTCGGATTCACCAAAACTGCCCGTCCACCTCACCCACACCCATCTGTCCGTCCCGCTCATTACCCTCCACCCGATCCCCCCAAATTTCGCCGTCTGCGCGCACCGGCTTCACTCAAACTTCCCCGTCCGCCTCGCCAAAACCTCACTGCCAGCCGCACCTACACTTCATTGCCTGTCCCATCCACATTCCCGCCTTCTTCTCCCAATATTCGCCATCCCCTCCCCCGTACCTGCCCGCCACTTCTGCCTTCATATCCCCGACCGCTCCGCCAAACATCCGTCCGCCCTGACAACACCTGCCTGGCGGTCCCGCCCGCACACCCAAACTTCGCCGTCTCGCACAGGACTCTCCACCTTCCCCGTTCTCTTTTTCCCGCTTTCTCATTCATCTCAACAATCTTTGCCTTACCCGCGCTTTTTTTGCTGTGCCACTCACATTTCTTCGCCTGGTACGCTCACATC
Organism: Acheta domesticus; assembly: GCA_031308135.1. NCBI lineage: Eukaryota > Metazoa > Arthropoda > Insecta > Orthoptera > Gryllidae > Acheta > Acheta domesticus. The sequence continues at coordinate 70,003,754 of JAHLJT010008756.1, forward strand.
TCACCACCCACTCCAGTGAACGTCCACTTCTCCCCGTTCTCTCATCGGCTCCCAAACATTACTGCCCCTCTGCTCACCGCTCCCTTATCCCAAACCCTATCCTGTACTATACTTCCCCACGTCTGGTTCCACTTCCCAGTTTTGCCACCCTCTCTGCGCCCCCCCCGTATTCCCTCCCCACTTATTCCATTTCGCCCACCTCTGCTCCCAACGCCCGTCCACCGTCATAATCATCCGGCAGCTTCCAAGCCTCTGACGTGGAGATTTGAGCTTCGAATTCTAACGATAGCAGGATTTTCATCACTAGTTCGTCAGCTAGGTCGCATACAGACGATGTCTGGAGGACAATTCTAACGGTTGGCTGCTCTGATTGGTAGTTTACGTGCTTTCTCCGTTCAACACCTAGTGAATAACGGAACAGTACCCTAACAAACGGACCACAGACCGCGCGCGACATTTCCTTCCTATTCCTTGTCATAAACTAATACCGTACTTACACACACTTTTACTTATCAGCACTACACTACCACACGTCAGGAGAGCTGTCGGAAGTTTAGAGCTTTTACCCTCCATTGAGTTTGGCCCCGCTAGTGGGAGATACTCTCCATGGGGAAAACCCGCAAGCCGACATGTAACGGAGAAAGACCACCGCCACATATAATGATAAAACATATAACACATTTACGGGACAAATAACTAAATCGGTTGACGCGTACGGATATACGAAATATTTAATCAATCAATCCAGTAGGTCCAGCGCCGTCCTTGTAGTCAGCCTTCTCCGCACTCTCTGCTCCGCCCTCTTGTCCCGCCCCTGGCGCTTCCCACGGCTCGTGACCGCGCAGCGCGCCCACAGCTCTTGAGCAGAGGAGCCGCGCGGAGAGGAGCTGCACGGAGAGCGCCCAGCGCGCCATGACGAGCCAACAAGGGCCGGAGTCTGTGTGTGGACGGCGGAATGCACGTTGCTCCGGCGATTTCGCGGCAGTAACACGTTTTGGACAGACCGACGGCGAGAGCTCGCAGCCAAGCCGTTTCTTCGCCTGAATCGTACACAGGAAGGTTTTGGATAGATCGACGGCGAGAGCTCATAATCCACGCAGTTTCTTCGCCAAATCGTAAACCGAGAGGTTTTGGACAAATCGACGGCGAAAGCTCAGAATCCACGCAGTTTTTTTGCCGAATTGTACACCGTAAGATTTTGGACAGACCAACTGCGAGAGCTCAGAATCCACGCCGTTTGTTTGCCGATTCGTAGACCGGAAGGTTCTGGACAGACCGTCGGCGAGATTTCAAAATCCACGCCGTTTGTTTCCCGAATCCTAAACAGGAAAGTTTTGGACAGATCGACGGCGAGAGCTCATAATCCACGCAGTTTCTTCGCCGAATCGTAAACCTGGCGGTTTTGGACAGATCGACGGCGAAAGCTTAGAATCCACGCAGTTTTTTCGCTGAATTGTACACCGTGAGATTTTGGACAGACCAACGGCGAGAGCTCAGAATCCACGCCGTTTCTTTGCTGAATCGTAAACCGGAATGTTTTGGACAGACCGACGGTGAGAGCTCAGCGGCAACGCTGTACATCGGACTGTCCTAGGATTTGTCGTACACCGGAAGGTCCTAGGATTTGAGTCCTGATGGTGAAATATTTTCAAACATGAGCTTTATAATCTAATTCAGTCGCGATCTGGAGAATAATTCGAGCAACCAGCTACTTAGTTTTCTAGTTTTCTGGGGGAAAAAGTCTTAACATTAGGCGAAAACCAGAAAAGAACACTAGCGAACCCATGGTCCGTGCGTGATCGTTCCTTTCTTATTCTTTCCTCCTCCTCTGCCCCTTCTGCTCGTACACTTACATGAATCACACCTCTTACCTCTTACACTTACATGAATCGCACATCCACAAATGTCTTAAAAGTATGGAAAGTATTGGGATGCTTCAAATTAGTCCTGGATGGGGGGCTTCGCTCTGGGTAAGATGGCTGGAGGGATAAGATGCCGGAAGTCGAGGTGCAGGTCGGCGCCGAATCTCACGTTCCAGCAACGGAGGAAACATCTTCCTGGATTGAAATGCACTACAATTGAAAAAAAAATCTTTATAATAAAACAGCAAGTCTGCTATACGCTACATCTACAGAACCTACCTTGACAAAATTATGATTTTCCCACTGTTCTTGGGGTAAGCTCTATAAATTGTCATTATAAATATATTATATATGTGCTCTTAGGTTCGTAATTTTTTCGTAGGAATTTTTAACGAATATATGAAATGCAAGTACTACAATTCTGTATTTTGTTTAATGGATGAATACAAAAAAATCATAAGGAGCAACCTGATTTTTTAAATTTTATTTATTTATTGAATATTTGATAATTACACAGTTCAGTAACGTAGTAATCTATCATGTGTTATGATGGCTTATATTATAAATTATACTAAACTTAATTTAATACCTAACTACATTACTCGGGGTGAAAGAAACTACAAGAGCTCCTACTTTGAAGAATTAATGAAAAAATTGTAAAAAGGCTTCGAAAGGATATCTGTTTTTAATTCCAGTTGAGAGGTTATTTAATGAGGTCAGGTTGTAATGGACTGCTTGATTTATTGTATCTATGTTGGAGTAAACATTGTTGTAAAGGTGGGCGATATGTTTGATGATCGGTGACATATGAAGTTCTTTATGTAGTTTGCAATGAACCAGAGCAGCCTGATGTCGTTTTTATGCTACCGCGGGAATCTTGTCTAGAGTGTGAGCTCGACGGCCGCAACTGCAGCTGCACGGTCTGTTGCGGCAACACCAAGATATCCATCCATAATTATCCATCCTTAGATATTTAAATCTGTCTATAAGGAGCCTCGAGGAAGGCATGAGTTCCCTCAATGTGCAGTTGGTTGACCTTTCATATCCACACTTATTACATTCTATTCTCTATCGTTTACCTTTCATGATTTCTACAACCTTACGTGTGATGGACTGCAAAGCCACATCATTTTGCTCACTTTTAGAGAAAAGGTGACTTGAAAGTACATCTAGCACCCCTATAATTAGTGTGGAAGTAATCATCATTAGTCCATTGTGCCAGATATAAATAGCGCAAAAAGTTATTTATTGTTCTGAGAAACGTCCATATGATTTATTTTATTGAGAGCCAAATGTATACCAAGCTGTAAATATAGATCGATAGCTTTGAGAAACGGCGTAGTACGTCATCGATTGGCAGAATTAAAGTATCCCGTTACCTACCTCTTCCCCTCATTGTACAGTTAGTACCTTTCAAGAACTACATTATTTTTTTATTGTTATTAGGTAATAAGTTTTCATCTGTGTTCTTTTTACGAGCGTCGGGTTTGTGCAAGTGCCATAATTTACAACTAGGGTATTTGCTGAAGAGGCAAGCTTGCGCATATACAGCAATACACTAACAACCATTTAGAAGAGAGTATTTAAACTCGCGGCCCTTCGAGTCGAAATAATTACGGAATATCTAAATTATGCATGCAACTTCTTGGCTTCCATTCCGGTGCCCATTTACATGCCGTTTTGCAAGGGTTTCCACCCCACGGTATCTCCACCAGAGGGGTATCGGCCCGTCCTCGGGTGATTGTATAGTGCTTGTGAGCGTAAATGCGTCTGATCACCCGTGATTGTGTATATATATATATATATATATATATATATATATATATATATATATATAGCTTGTGAGCGTAAGTGCGTGTGCGTGGGTGTCAGAGGAGAAGAGTGGGCAAGGAAAAAGAAAGATTGCGAGCGGTTCGTGAACTGTTTCGTATGATATTTCTCCAGCATTCGCCTGGTTTTAATCGGAGAAATCACGGAAAACTGTGGATCAGAGCAGTCGGCCGCCAGAATCGTCCATATAGTACACTGAATTCCATCTAGGTTAGCTAGTATAGAAAATCGCTACCGTCAGGACTTTTATGTATGACCCCTGGTCAGATAAGCTGCAGTGGTTATTGCCCCTAGCCAACTCCTCAAGTTTATTAGCAGTGAATTACAATCTCATCCGTGCATAATAATTTATTATTCACTATTGTTGTTCATGCTGCCAAGAGAAATTGAATCAGTGTCTTACTTCTACTTATGGACACGGTTATGGACGAATTATTATGATTATTATTATTATGATTATTGTTATTATTATTATTGTTATTATTATTATTATTCCTCTACATCACGACTAAAGATGTAAAGATGTCGTGAGTCGGCTGAATATAAAATCTACTCCAGGTTGCAACCAGCTTCCTAAGGAGCAGATCTAGGGACTGTCAGTGTCTACAATACTTTGCGCAAACTGAGAGCTATTAAAAAGAAAGTAATGAATTTCCCAGTCTTGTGAATGACCTGGGAGTTGAGCCAAGTTCTTACACAAATTTGGTGGAACAAAATTCAGAGCTTTCTTATTATATATTTAGTTATTATTATTATTACAATTATTACCATTTTTATTAGTGTTATAATTTATCGGATCATATTGCAAAACAGTAGCGTGTGTGTCGGGACGCGCGGCAGGACGTCGCACAAAAGACCCTTTAAGTTATTTTTATTATATTTTCCTCCTTTTCTTCTCCCACTGCTTCCTCTCCTTCTTCCTTATTTAATGAAGGAGGCTCGGCGACATCGTTCTCCTCCTTCAACTCTGGGGCCCGCCTCCGCCTTCGCTTCCGACTGCTCCTGCGCTAACATGCGGCGTCATCGTCGCCACCCTTCCCCTCCCTTCCCGTCTCTTCCCCGCCCCTCCACCCCGCGTCGTGCCACGCGCAAAATTCGGCGCGAGCCCCGCTGCTCCCAAATGCCCTCTTGCCGCGGGCGGGCGGACGGGTGGGTGGAGGCGATTTCTCCGGGCGGAAAAGGGGGGCGCGGGCGAGAGAGCGCGGTGAAGGGCGACGCGGGCACTCCACGCGCCGCGCTGCGCCGCGCCAGGAGTGGATGCGGAGAAATGTCGCGTCGCGTGGCCTGGAGACAGCGCTCCGATGCGATCACTGGATTTTCAACACAAGAAAGAAAGTTCTCTCTTCTCTTTATTCTTTTCTTTTACTCCTTCTCATTCTTCTTCTTCTCATTTTTCTTCTTCTCCTCCTCCTTCTCTTAATTGTCCTTCTCCTCCCCCTTCTCCTTCTTCCCCTTCTCCTTCTCCTACTTCCCCTTCTCCTCTTTCTCCTCCTCCTTCTACTTCTCCTTCTCCTACGCCTACTTCTCCTTCTCTTTCTTCTCCTTTTCATTCTCCTTTTTCCTCCTTTTCCTTCTCCTCCTCTTTCGTCTCCTCCTTCGTCTTCTCCTTCTTCATTTTCAACTTCTCCTTCTTAGTGTTCATCTTCTACTTTTTCTTCCTAATTTTCATCTTCCACTACTTCTTTTCCTTATTGTTCTGCTTAAGAAAACAATTTTATATTCTTCTTCTCCATCTTTTCTTCAGCTTCTACTACTTAGTTTTCTCATTATTCCGCTTTCTGTCCATTCTTTTCTTCCAAATTTTTGTATATTTTTTTCTTCCTCTCTTCTTCCTTCCTTGTTTCAGTGTTCTTCATTTATCCTGCCTCACGTTCTTCTGTATCTCTGCTTCTTGATGTTCCCTTACTCCTCCCTTCTTCTATATTTTCTTACTTTCCCTCTTTTATTTCTTCCACCGCTTACTCTCCACCTTCTCCCTCATCCTTCTTTTAGATCACTTTTCACTTCCCATTCTTCCTTCTTTTTCTACTTCTCAGTGTTTCGTCTTAAGCTTTCTCTGCCTTAATTTTGCAACGCAAACAGAATGGTGCAACACTGAAAGGAAATGAACTATGAAGTTACTGTCACTTTAGGCAACAAATTCTTAAAAAATATTGCAATGAGTAAGTGGCAGCTGCATGGCATTTCCATTCGGTTTTTGGAATAGTGCCATCGTCAGGCAAAGATGGGAGGCAAGAGAATGATGTTAATTAAGTTAAAAGAAGCATGAACACAGAAATTCGTATTACTACAAAACTTGTAAGGACTTGTGTGTTAAAAATATTAGTAGAAACGATACAATCACTGGAATGGTAGCAGGGATTAATTTGATAACTAATGCACCCTTTACGTCTATTAGTTCACTAGCCTCTGACACACAACTTTCTTTCAGAAAGAGTCATTCCCAGAGTCAAACACATAAGGCGCGGTGCGACGAATGTGGAGGTAGTGAAGTTAGCATACGCTTAAGCGTACTGCAATGAATTCGTAATGCTACAAAAGCAAATGAACTGTTTAACAGTATAATGAAATGCTAGTGTAGGCGTCATAGAAGAGGCATTCGAAGTTCATTCTGTAATTGCTGCGTTCTGTTTGCCAGCCTAGCATTCATCCTCTAGCAAAATATGCACGGCCATCACGACAGCCCATGGTTCTCCTTCGGCTGGTACAAAAATTTCCTCCGTTACGTTCGTGTAGTCAACCCCACAGTCGATGTCATAAACCACCGAAGAACAACAGAGAAGGGATGTTAATGAAGTTAACCGATGTGTTAATGACTTTATAAAGTACGGTACACCGTAAAGATGCAAACAATAAACTTGAAGGTACTGCAATTACATTGTAGTGTACAAGCCTGAACACTGAAGTGATAGAAGCTAGTTCTCCAAAACTAGATGAGAATTCTAACGACCAACTGCTCTGATCGGTAGTTGTTCAAGGTTACTCCTATCATCATCAAATCAATGGTGCAGCAGTACCCTAACAAACGGGCCAAGAACCGCACGCGATCTTTCCTTCTTCTTCCTTGCCCTATCATTTCATATTACTTATACTTGCACTTAACTATCACATGTCGGAAGAACCGTCGCAGGCTTAGTGCTTGTTCAGACTGGAGCGGTGCCCCTCTGGCGGAGATACTTGGAGGAGAAAATGCCGAGCAAGCTGACGTGTAGGTCGGCGCCGGATCTCACCATTCAGTGGAGGAGGAACACCGCCATCTCTCGCAAAGTAACATTCACTCCACTATCTAATCAAAGACCATAGCAGTTGAGGTGCCCGAAAACAATCAATTCAAAAATTATTGAAAATGGAAATTTTCAGAAGTGCTACCTGTCTTTTTGTTTGAAACAAGATGATTGTGTATTTGGAGATGTTGTTCAAATGACCATCTCATTATCACATGCATTTCTAGATAATATTTACTGACCAAATGTTTGACCATATTTCTTAACAATATTTCTCCTTTACTTGTAATGCCCGAACACAAGTTTCATCCAGTGGCACTCCTCCAAAATGGACTGAATGAAAATTGTAGTTGGCACTCTGTAGGCTTTCAACGTTGGCGGTAAATTTTGTTTCTCCAACAATTCTCGCCAACTGTTACAACAACAGTGTCAGTAATATGTTTAGGTGTACATTAAGCGTTCCCTCTTACATTTGTACTTACATAAGAATGTTAGAAAATATTTACATTAAACATTACTTTCTTAATAACTTCCAAGTGGAATCTTTGATGATTAATACATGAGAAACTTCCTGTTTCCAATTGTTGCGCTAAAATTTGCACTGTATTTCAGCAGCGATGCCCACTGCTGCCAACCCTTGGGTATGATTCTCTCGACCTCTTCCCGACGCTCATCTTCCGAAGAAAAAAAAAAGCGACTCCGAAGTCAACCGAGAGTCGAACTCATAAGGCGCCCGCCAGGGCGACAGGAAAGCGCCCATCATGTAGGCCGCCTGGCGACCCACAGCGCCGAGTGCGGGCGAGCGGGCGACGCGTGAAAGCTCCGAACGGGGCGGGGACGACGGCGGCGGCGGCGGCGTAGGAGAAACCGCGCAGGTGCGGCGCGAAGGGCGAAGGTCGAAGGGCAGTGCGCGACCCTCCGCCGCTGCCGCGGGCGCGCGCAGCCCCAGCGCACTCACTGCCCGCCGTTCTCACGGCCGGACGACCGCCGGAGACCGCTCGGGCGAGTGCGCGTGGAATGCGAATTCTATAGCGCTTAATTGTACTCTCATGTGGAGGACCAGAGACGATTTTTTTTTGGTAGATCCGAAGCTACGTGTGTCCTACTACTATTAATTAAAGATTTTGATATTTATGTATTTATTCTTATTATGAAAAATGGACGGTGTTATGCATTAACCGGCTAAGTGCCATTTTTGAAAAAAAAAATGAGATATGGACGCCATTGGTTGCATTGGACCATGTTCTAAATGTACGCAAAATTTTGGTGCCAAATCTGTAAAAATAGCCTTATAATTAATGAAAAATATAAACGCTATCAGTCACATCAGAGATTTTAAGTTTCGCAAAAACCGGCTATAAACCTAGACCTTCAAATCTGCTGTTTTTAATTTCACATTATGCAGGTAAGCGCCAGATATTCCACTCATAGTTTGTGTAGTTAGCGCTTCAATTAATTAAATAATTAAATTACAGGTTTTTAGAGCTGTAAATGTAATAAAACCTTTGAACACGATTCTCTCAAAACTTGTATGATATCGTATAGCCGGTCGATGCATAACTCCGTCCAAATATTCTGGTTGAGAGTGATCTGCAGAAACAATAGTTGTCATATAAAATAAATATTTTGAGTAAGAATATAGAAATACGTACGAGAATAAAAAAAGGGTTAATGTTATTATGCATAAAAATATGGTACATTTAGAGCACTCATGAATCATCAATTAGAATTTTGTTTTATTATATAACATTTAAGATACAGCGCACTCGCTGCTGCGCCGCAGTGACCGCCGTTTTCACGGCCGGGACGACCGCTGGAGACCGCTCGGGCTCAGTGGAATACGAATTCTATAGCGCTTAATTGTACTCTCATGTAGGAGAACCAGAGTCGCCTTTTTTTTTCATAGGGCCCAGACCTAGGCTCCATTAATTGGAAGGTCTCGCAAAGCGTTTTAAGAATTGTGTTGTTGACAGAGGTGTTCGGAAAAATGTGAAATGTGTTTCTTAATATGTGTTCATTAAGATTGAAGGGAAAATAACGAATCTAGTAAGTGAAGATAACAATGAAATAAAAATGGAGTTCAAAGTTTGAACGATGAATCTTAATCTTAAAACGTGGTCTACTTTTGTAATGGAAAATTGTAGTGTCGTTTATGCATTAATATGTGCTTTAAGACGCTTCCTACAAAAAGTGTTTCAGATCGATGAATTAAGAAAAATGTTTCAGATATAGTTTTTTTGATAAAATTGTTGTAAGATTTCAAAACGAATGAATAATATTTAAAATAGTTAAATAATTACCCGATTGTTGGACGTTATATGGTTTTCAGTACCTCAAGTTACCCGTTCATGTTTGATTGCATTCTATGGGGGTATGCCAGGAGATAATCAGATATTAATTAGGCGCATTAATCATACCTAGGAAACTGCCCAAGTATGCCCAGGTTTTCTCTGATAACTCAACAAAATAATTGCCTCACGTGAACTGCTACTACATCCAATTCTCAGAATTACGTAATCCCATTTATCCAACCCTCTCCTTAGGCAAAACCACGAAAAACAATCAGCCCTCCTCAGAGCCCAGATAACAATACGAATACGTAACACAAGATGGAATCTATTAAACATGAGAGTAATTGCCTGGAGGAGTGCCTTTCGCCCTACCGCGGAAACAAACCCGCACAAAAAACCATAAGCGCCGGCTCGTCGGCTTGCCTGCCCTCCCGCCCGCCTGCCTCCCTGCCTGTCTGTCTGCCAGCCTCTGCGGGGGTCCTGTGACGGGGTGACCCAGAGAGGGGGGCGTGCGGCTGTGGAGGCTGCGGTTGCGGCGGCTGCGGCGGGGGAGGCGGCGCTGGCGGGGGTGGAGGTGGGGGACGGACAATGGCGCAGATATCCAGGCTGATTGCCTCGGACATTACGGGCCGCTTGCATGCCGCAGATTAGCGATGAGTTCGGACCGCACACCGCGCAGCCGCTGCGCCCGGTCAACAGTGGGCTAACAAAAAATCCTTGGGGAACCTCGCGAGTTTCAGTATAGTTGTGAAGTGTATTGTGTTTGCCTGACTCGTTCTCCCATATAGCAAAACAATGATGATACATTTTAATACAATGTTATTTGATGCATCGAAAATTACTATATTTTATTCTTGGAGGGTTATAATAATTATAACCCTGATAATTATTACTATGCGGTCTCTTTCTCGGGTCTGGAGAGACCATCTTAAATAAATATCGGGATTCGAGAATTGAATAGCAGTTGATGTAGTGTTTTTTACATATAGAATGTAAGTTTGTAATGGATGGAACACTTTTGGTCTTGTCACATATTATCGTGCAAGGTTATTAATGTTTTTTATATTATGCCTTCTAAATAAAACAAATATTTATGATGCAGTACTTTACTATTATTTATTAATGATTTTGATATTTTTGTATGTATTCATATTATAGAAAATAGTTCTATAAAATATGATATGATTTAAGTAATAATATAGTATACGTGCGAGGAAAAAATGTAACAATATGATTATACATAAAAATACAGTACATTGAGCGCAGTCATGAATCATCAATAAGATTTTGTTTAATTATGAAATATTTAAGATATAGCTCCCCACCCTACTCTTTTAGCATTCATGCTGTGCTCTGTTTCTGCGATTTAGTTCACCTGGTAGTGTTCAACCAAGCACCTTCCCATATTATTTTTAAGAATTCAGGTATTTTTTCTTTCTTTGCCATATAGCTTCGTTTGTTTAGCTAAAGAAATTCTTTAATAAATGTTTGTGCGCTGAATCTTTGCCATGTAGCGTTCTTTGTCACTTAGCTTTTGTTTTGGTTTTGTTGGAGCAATTCTTTCAGAAATGTGTTTGCGCTGAACTGTTGCCACGTAGCTTTCTTTGCCATGTAGTTTGTTTGGTTTGGCTAAAGCAGGTCTTTCCTACATGTTTGTACGCTCAATTCTAAAGGTACAATGCTGTTGCGGAGATTAATGTGTTCATGCTGTTTCTATAATAGAAATAACGAGTTTAATAAAATTGAGAATAGCAATAATAAAGATTTGAAGTAGTGTGACATACCCCAAGATGATTTTTACTAGTATTCATTTTCACAACTCACATGTTCATATATTGAGGTCAACTCAATCTGGATTGGGGGTAATGGATAAGAAGGGAAAACTTGTGCTGAGTCGGTATTTTCATCTACGTAATCATGAGAATCAGAATAGACTGAGAAAAGATGTTTATTTACAAGAAAAAAATAAACAGAAGTAAAGAAGTGGAAACAGGAATTGATAGTAGTACAAGAAAAGCTGCGAAAATATGCTTTTTTTTGCTGTGGTATAAGGTATTCTTCTTCGCAAAGCCACATATGTTATAAAGATGGTTAACAGCTGATCTAGCTAACCACAGGATGAACTCGTGTGATCAAGGTGTTTAATCCTTGGAAATTCGTGATTCCTACCACTTTTATAAATCTTTTAATATTTTTCCATCTTAAAATGTTATTTATAAATAAAATCTGTAACAAGAACATATTGTTTTTCGGCAAAAAATACGTCTACAAACCATGTTTGTGCTACATCGACGAATTCTTCTTTTTCCGAAAAAACTACATTTACATTCAATTTCCACTCTTAAATGAAAAGAACAAATCACAAAGAACGAAGGAAATTTAGAATTAAGTACCCGCCTCCCATAATTCGCCACCAACTGCTTACCACTCATCGCTTACCATCCAGCGCCCACAACCCACAAACCCATTGCCTATTGATTACCGAATAGCGCACATCAACCACCGCCCACCACCTATCACTTATCACTCACAGCTTACCATCCACCGCGTACCACCCAACACCCTACTGCTCACTGCCCATCGCTTACCTCTTACCAATCACCAAGCCACCATCGATCGCTTACCACCATCGCTTACCACCTAGCAATCTAAAAGGTACTGACCATTGCTTACTGCCTACCATCCATCAAACATCAAACATCGCGCACCTGCCCACCGCCCACCGCCCACCGCCCACCGCCCACCGCCCACCGCCCATTTCCCATCGCTTACCGTCTATCACCCACCAACCATTGTCCATCGCCCACCGCTCACCCTTGCCACCATCGCTTAACATCCACTGGCTTACCATCCGCGCCCACCGCCCACCACCCACTGTCCATCGTATACCGCTTACCGCCTGCCACCCACTGCTTACCACCCACCGCTCACCTCCCAGCGTACACCACCCACTGCCCAATCGCTTGCCCTCTACCATCCACCAATCACCATCCACCACTTACAGCCTGTCGTCGACAGCCCACTACCGTTCACTGCCCCCCCCCCAACTCATCGCCCACCACCACCCACCTGCCCGTCTCCCAGCGGAGACTCTCGCTGATGTAATAGCAGTGGAGCAACTGGAGCGCTCATTTCTTGCCCCTTCCACGCCGCCCCTTTCCAAGCCGCTCATCCCATCCCGGCTGCGCGGCGGCGTCGCACTCCAGGGTGGTCGCCGCCGGGGCTGTCTTCGGCTGCTGGCGAAAGTGAGAGCTGCAATCGCCAAGATTAGCGATGCGTTCCGCTCCCACCGGCCGCTCGGCGCCCGGCGGTCGCGAGCTGTCAGCCAATGAGGCTTTAATAGAGATAAGTGTCGGCGGGGGCACTTGCTATCAGCGGGTACGTTCGCGGGCTGTTATTAATGTGCTAATCTGGGGACAGATGCACGTAAGTATTTCGGGAGGAGAAGGTGTTGTTTTCTTTCTTTTTTTTGGAGGGGGGGAGTATTTAAGTTCGAAGCTTAGTAAGGAAAGTGAAACGAGATGTAATTAAGCAGTGCGTGAAAATCTAATTTAGTATTTCCATGCAACCATTTCACTTTCTGAACGAGTGAAATAGAGTTTTGTAATGTTGCAGCAAATCGATTGTCTCCTATATTATTTCAGTAGCATACCTTCCCTTTGTGGCTCTCACATGCAACCAATCGTCATTAATAAGGTTTTCTAGAGAAATAAAATTTTACTGAGACGTGACGAATTGCACTTTGACTTAAAAAATGTGAAGGATTTGTTTAAAAACGCATCAATGTATTCATGTAAAATGCAACCCGCAAGGCACGTCAGGATTTTTGAATCTATATAGCTAAATCACTCCTAAACGGAGCGTTCTAGGGCCTTAAAAACTAACATTTCTTGACCATTCTATTAAATTTTTTGCTGATTCAACGCTTCTCGATTCTACCCCACCTGTTCAAAGCCTGAAGAATTCAACTGTATGTGAAATTACTAATTACTTGATTAACAAGTAATTACTAATTGAATTACGTGGTTGTACCTCTCAAAATAAGAATAATTTGTATTGACAAGGGTGTATTATATTGTTATCTGACGTATAGAACAGGCTTAATATGGAAATGGAAAAATAAAGAAAGAGGGTGGAGTACGCGAGAGTACGCTAGTGTGTACATACTGAGGATACACACTTTTTGAGAGTCCCTGATATCGAAAATACAGTTTTCTCAAAAACGTCCGCCCTTCATTTGTTTGTCCGCTCGGCGGACACCAAGACCCGACTGAATATTTTGCATATACTCGTATGCGTCGAGTTGTGGTAGAATGCACTTCTCTCAAGGCCACAAAATGTAACTTACTCCAAATCTTTGTGCTCTACGTAGATATTTTAGTTATATAATTTTGAAAATATATTGAACAAATGGTAGAATTAGGTACAGTAGACAAATGTTCTCTGAAATGTGAGAAAGAATGGTTTTAAATTGCGCGGACGTTGAAGAGTCTCGAAGGCAGAGTATCATGTTCTCGGGAAATCAAGACAGTCTCAAATCTGTGTGCCAAATTCTCAACCTGTTTGCGTCTCCTCGACGATGCGGCAACGATTCTCCGCTTCTGCACCTGACAGTATCAGTAGCTCCAATCTGAGTTGCCACTTATCTTCCGAAATCTAGCGTTTCTCTGCCGCAGGTGTCAAATGACGTCCCAACCGCGTCCGCTCTGCCCTCGTCCCGTCACCGCCATCCTCCCACCCCTGTCCCCTCCTTCCCTCGCCAACAGTTCACCCTCGCCCCGCCCTCGCTTCGACACCCCACCCCTCCGCCCATCCAGCCTCCACCCCGCTCCCATCCTGCCCCCTCCCCATTCTCAATCTGCCTCCACCCCGCGCCCATCCTGTCTCCTCCCCCGCTCTCATCCAGCCTCCAGCCCGCTCCCATCCAGTCTCCACCCGGCTCCCGGCTTCCTACCTCCGCCCCGTTCTCATCTTGCCTTCTCCCCGCTCTCATCCTTCCTCCATCCCTCTCCCTTCCTGCCTTCCCCCTCTCCCTTCTTGCCTTACCCCGCTCCTTTCCTGCCTTCCCCTGCTCCCATCAAGCCTCCACCCCACTCCCATTCTGCCTCCATCTCGTTCTCAATCTGCCCCCACCCCGCTCTCATCCTGTCTCCGTCCCGCTCCCATCCAGCCTCTATCCCCCTCCATCGTGCTTCCAACCCGTTCTCATCCTGCCTTCACCCCGCTCTCATCCTTCCTCCACCCCGCTTCCATCCTGCCTCCATCCCGCTTCCTTTCTACCTCCATCCCGCTCCCTTCCTGCCTTCCCCCGCTCCCTTCCTGCCTTGCCCCGCTCCCTTCATGCCTTCCCCCGCTCCCTTCCTGCCTTCCCCTGCTCCCATCAAGCCTCCACCCCACTCCCATTCTGCCTCCATCCCGTTCTCAATCTGCCTCCGCCCCACTCCCATCCTGTGTTCACTCCGCTCCCATTCCTGCCTCCACTCCGTTCCCTTCCTCGCTCCTATTCTGCCTCCGCTCTGCCTCCGCCGTTCCGCGCCGCCCTGCAACCAACTCGCTCGCACCCCAACGGCGAGTTTAACATGCTCGCTTTGCACCTGTCGCCGACGTCCTCGCCTACACCTCTCCCACACCTCGGGCGTTCTCAGAGTAAATATTTTAGGTTCCGGTCTCCGCGCCGCGCCGCTCTGCGAAAACAGCCCTCCATTGTGGCGCCGTCTGACCGTCATCTAAGTCGATGTGCATGTGAGTGTGTGTATGTGTGTGTGTGTGTGTGTGTGTGTGTGTGTGAGCACGCGCGTCATCCGTCAAGACAGTAATTTGACGTTCGTGTTCGCTGCTATTTAAATGACCGCAGTTTCTTTTTGTGCGTAATGAACTGCTTGCACGCACTCATGGAGTCGCGGTTCAACGGAGAGTGCAAATGTTATTCTTAAACCGGGCTGAATGGTCGGCCTATTATTCCGTAACGGAAAGCTTTATTGTGGAGGCAACCTTGTCCAGATTTAGCCAATTGCTGTTCTTCGCCGCCTAACACTGAAGAAGAATGCCTACATTGCTCGTGCTTTCTCAGGCATGTGTCATCGTAAATTCGTCACAAGTGGTAATTATTACCCTGCGCTTGTTGAGTTAGAAATGTGCAAGCAATAAAAATAATACTGTCAAATACTGTAGTATATTTTCCTTTGTCATAACGGACAATTAGTTTAACCTGAAAATACAAATCGAATATTCATGATATTGATTGATAACTATTGATGTTAACAGGACACGCAAACTATTTGACCAGGAAAGTTATTTTTTAAGAAACTCGACTAAACTCGCAATGTAAAAGTTTGGAAATGTTTGAAGAAAATACAGGATCATAAGAAATTAAATATAATTTTATTGAATGTTCAGGTAAGTGTAATATTATATTTGATATGCGTCGTGAAATATTAATAAATTATTGTAATATATTTTTAATTGATGTCCCAATAATAGGAATTTATTTCGTCTTAAAATCTTTGAAATATTTTTGTACCATCGTAATGTTCTAAATAAAGTTTATCATATTATCTCTTCCTCTTCTATTTTGATGTTTTCAGAAACAAAAACGTTTCTGATCCACAAATAAGGATAACACTCGTTTGCGAGAGTTGCTGCTGTGTACTGTTCGAAACAGCCATGCAAATAGGTTCGGATTCGACAAATTTCGAAGTACGAGGCTCGAACCCCGGAGCGGCTAATCTCACCTGTGATCTTAGAGGAATTCTCGATCCTTTCGCGTGAATTGCCGAGTATTCTGCGAGGAAAATCACGCTCAGTGCACAATCACACCTTCCTCGTCATTTTCTTTGGCAGGCCGTGAGTCTAGACGCCCATGCCTTGTGCTTCATCATTGTAAAGACACCGCAAGCTCAGTGAGCAGTAAAGAAGGTCTTTGGCACTTGACACAGTATGTGCAGGCAGGATGGGAGAGAGCCTACATTGTTCTTGGGTAAAAATCTTCCATGTTTTTCCGAATAGTAAAAAGATGTATCATTATATTAATTCAAGACTCATTGTATACATTAAAAATTACAGAAAAAAACATTACAAAAGCTGAAAATATTTAATTCGAACTTACAGAATATGAATAAAATATGTTGCTAAATAAAGAAGTATTAGTTCTTAAATACAATTTTCTTTTAATTATTTGGCAATTTATTGTGAGTTTCGCCCATGAACCCCCTCCATTTATGGCATTGGTACCGGTCTGTTAATGACGAGCCCATCTAACTAGCATGTAAATGCGGATGAGGTAAAGTGAATGGTGCATTGAGTGCTCCAGTATTCCAGCATATCTAAAAAGGATGATATGATTTCTGTAAAAGAAAATTAATAATATCCGATATTAATTTTACATAATTCATTTTATCTTTTACATCTTCGAATATGAACATTCCTTTCTTCGGAGAGTTTTTGTGCCAGTGTGCATTCTCAAGGCACAACTAGTTGTGACACAACGTAAATAATACCACAGGCTTCGTAATATCATTCTGAATTCACGCCTGCCTAGAAATTTTTATGCAGAGTGCAATGATGTAAATACTAATACATCCAAATTGCAGAAAATTAACAGATAAAATCATGAGTTTCCTCCACCGTCATCACCGCTGTTCTCAGCGTTCTTGCAAATTCCCTGCACGGTCATAGGTTTTTGTTTACGTATGTATGTACATTTGTTCTGAGTATTCTTCATAAGACTTGCATTATGCTATGATTTGTCGAGCTTAAAGTCGGCAGAAAAATAAACACGTTCATAGCTTTCTGTCAACTCTAAAAGAGCATAATTCTAACCATATTTTATTCATAGAATTGATTTACTTCTAATCTAATCACATTCACCCCTTTAAAAATTTGATTTCTATTAAACCCATCACTTCTGCAGTTCAACAAACCCGCAAACTTAAATTCTCCTCAAGCCTACCATCAATATTCATTGAATATTAAAAAGATTAAATTCCTCGTCTTTCCTTTACGGGACTCATTGACTGAAAAAAAATGTACAACCCCATTCATTGCCCAAATTCACGAACCTCCTTTAACCCATTAATTCCACGTTTCAACACAACAGCCAAAAATAAATTTCGTACCCCAGCGTCCCCCCTGTCACCGTCTTCTCCGAGGATTACGTCTCCGGTCAAGGGTTTGCAGCCTCATCCTCTTGGCCAGCCCCGCTCCGACGACAGACCTCTGCGGGCGCTGCGTTTGCATTATGCAAAGGCGTCGCCCTCCTCCATTCCGCCGCTATCGTAACGGGAGCGCTTGCGGTGCCCCCCTCCCCGCACGGATTATTACTCCGCAATGAATACGCTTTAAGCCGCTCTTTTCTTCCCGCCAGAGCGCAAAGGGCTTAAACAAGATATAGGTGTAGCTTTATATTAATCATCGTTGTAGAATGCCTGAGCGGGAACACGCTATTACCATTTAACATATTTGCACATTGCCTCGTCTCCGGGCGGCGTGTCTGGCTAACTGGATTTGCAGGAAGCAAAGAAAAAGGCTTTCTCTCTATCTCTTTCTCAGACGCAGGGGTTAGCCGGCGACCGTATTTGTTGTATAATTCCGACTTGGCTGTGTGTTGTGAATGTGCTCTGAATACATCTGGCTGCGGGGGAAAAGACCCGTAGGCGACGGTGGTGGTGGTGGCGGCGGTGGCGGCGGCGGCGACCCGGGGCCTGTGTAACCCATAGAAGCAGCCAGACGGCAGAGTCCAGTTTTTATCGCGCTATCGATAAATCATCGCCAATTTCCGGGCGAACACTTGAAAAGAAGTGGTCGGGGCCCGGGCGCCGTCGAGAGGAGAGATTCGCAACGCACCCGCGAGGATGAATGCGACGGGGTCCTCGGTTTGGGGACCGGGCGTGGCGAATCGCGAGTCGAGAGGTTGCACCGGGCGCCGCGAGGGGGAGGAGGACAAGAGACGAGCGGGTAGCGCGGGCAGCGAACGGCGGAGGGTTGATGGTGAAGGAGAGGCGATGGTGGAGGGTATGGTGAGTACGACGGTGGAAAATGAATACACATACTTGCCGGTGGCTCTTGAGAAGTAATCGTACAAACAGTATTGTAGGAACGTTGCAATTCATTTGATATTTGAAGTATCGATGTTGTCGGTTACGTTATGAGCAGCAGTAGAAATATCGAGTAATCGATAATATCGTGTTTTTGATATCAAAAACTGTAGTAAGGGAAGGGAAAATGCAAACTATCTGATTGTAATATATCGACTGTAATCTTGTTTTTCTTCAGCTCATATGCTGAAGAAATATCTGATGTAATATATAAATATTTTTAACATAACACATGTAAAACATATGTAAAATTATAAAAGTTTATATGTACACTCACCTTTCTCCAGGCGGAAAGATCGATAAATAATAAATTACATTGCGGACGTACAGGAGGATGGATGCCGTGTCACGATGTGGGTGGTACAGTGGTGCCAAAGATATTGACGTGGTGATAACGGTGCAGTGAATACGGTGAAAGGATAGGCTGGCGTTTTAGCAGAATGACGACATGGAGGACCAGAATGATGAGGCGCGAGATTGCAACAGAAAAAGTGATGATGCGATAGCTGTGGGGATGGATGATGCTGGATAGTACGAGCAGCAGTTTCGGATGATGTGATTGCGATAGCTGTGGCGAGTGCTGGATGAAACAACTGATGCTGAATAGCAGCGCATCAGTTGTTTCGGGTGATGGAGATTGCTACATCAATGGCGGATGGACGACGCTGGATAGCAGCAGCATTATTTCGGCCGATGGAAATTACCATATCAGAGGCGATGGACGACAATGGATAGCAACATAATTTTTTCGGGTAATGGAGTTTGCGATATCAGAGGTGATGGACAATGCTGGATAGCAGCAGCATTGTTTCGGATGATGGAGATTTGGATATCAGAGGCGATGGACGATGCTGCATAACAGCATTGTCTCGGGTTGATGGATAACAGCAGCATTATTTCGGGTGATAGATATTGCAATTTCAGATGCTATGGACGCTACTGGATAGCAGCAGCAGCAGAGGTTTCGAGCATGCGGCAGAGACGGCAGTTGCTCCCGACGACCTTCGAGGTTGCCCCCGGGGGAAAGGGGGCTCAATGCGACCCAATTAAGGGTACGCGACCCCCGTGACGGTGCTCGGGGCGGTGAATGCTTCGCGGATTCGCCACCGTGCTTGCGGCGCGGCGCGGTGGGTGACGTGGGAAGAAGGAAATGTAATGAGAACAAACAACCGGCGCACCGGCCGGCTGTTCGCCATTCCCTCGGGGTTTCGGTGCGTGTGAATGTACGCGATGTGTGTTGCGGATTCGCCGAATGTGAAGATTCGCATCGCTTGCAGCGATGTATGTTGGATTTTGTATGCGATTTTCTGCCAGGTTAGCACGTTGTTCAAATCTCTTTTCCAGTATTTTGGAAACTATCAAAGCACTATGGAGGTTCGGAAAACGCCTCTTCCTTTTGTGGTGGGGATGCATATAATGCTTTCTACTCTGCGAAGAATATATGGCTTCTCGGTTTCTTCAAGTCTAGATTCAGTATTATTCTTTACAATAGTATTTTGAAATTTGTAATGTTTGGCAGTTAGTACAGAATTTGAAATACAATTAAAGAAAAATTTACCAGTGTAGCAAGTGGCGAATGTATTGCCGATTGCAATTAGTAAAAAAAATCGAGAATACGACCAATAATAACACTAATGGCACTAATACCATACATTAATACGATTATTTATATTGGTATTTATTACGATGTTTGTACTCACTCAGAACTAGAATCGGGAAAGGTGTTACCTTACAAATAATACTGACTATTTTGCCATTGCTGTTTCGTTACTTAATTTATCAAATTATTTGATTTGTCTCGAGCACGCTTTGTATTATGTAACATGAAATTATTAGTGACATGAAAATTTATATAATAATAATTATAATAATAAATTTCTAACGATATAATATGAGTGTAACGATATTTCTAACGAATAAATAATTTCTACGATAAAATATCCAGCAATAACGTACGTAACATAAATACATATTGAATTTATACTATTCGCAGTTTTCACTTAGCGTATAACCTGCATGCGGATAGTATGCGCTGGGTGACATTCATGGTGACAAATTGATTTTCCGTCCGGTTAGTACTTCTTGAAAACTTGGTCTCCTCGTATTTTTGGGAACTGAGACTCTGGTATTGAATGAAACCCGCCTTCGTTTTGTGTCCAGTAGATTTATTTTGGGCGTGTTCCGTTACGGTCAGAGAAAAGGCCAGCCCGTCTCGGACATGCTCAATCGATTAACTGACCCTTCCCTAGGTTCGCTTCTCGAAGAGGGCTGAGATTTTCCATACGAAGCGTATATATTATTCATCCATTCTTGTATCCATTCCTATTTTTCTACGCGCCACTCCAAGATACTTAATGTGTCGTTTTCGGCGCATTGAAAACTTGCAAATGTTTCGGTCACGTTTGTGCCACGCGACTCTGATTTGTAGTCTTTCGACGAAGATCGGTTTTGTAGGATGTCCCACAACAAGGCGGTGATGGCGGTTCAAAGCATGTCAAATCGATTTGATGACCCTATTTCTGGCTGCTTCACCGTGCT